>BRDA01072599.1:0-18495 GCA_036984385.1 Crenuchus spilurus | reverse complement strand
GTCATGTGCTTCTGGAAGTGCTCTGGAGCAGAAGAGATTCCAAAGCATGTTGTACCGGTACCTTCCAAATGGTGTTATGAAGGTGGTAAGTATTGAAGACTCTCTAGAAAGTGGAATCTGCCAGAAGCCTGAATTTGCATCCAGCTTTGAAAACACTCGGGCGCCTTCCAGCTGTCCCAGTGTGTGCTCAACAGAGGGAAGTGGATGTCTCTCTCTCTCATGACAGATTTGTTCAGTTCTGTGAGGTCTGTGCAAATTCTCACCTTGCCTGTTCGCTTGGGTACCACCACCACCATAGGCATGCTCCATGCAGTTGGCTGTTTATAAACTTTATAAATGACTCCTTGTTGCTCCATGTGGTTAAGTTCTTCTTTAACCTTAGGTAGGAGAGGGAGTAAAATGCATCTAGTCTGTTAAACTGGTGCAGATGAATTACAAACATTTTGTGAATAATGTTCTTATACAGGATGAATTCACTGAGATACTCTGATTTTTGGCTTCAAGTAACTTTTCAATATTTACTTAACATCTTATCCACTAATGATGCATGTTGTGGTATGATGAAAATAATTATGCAGGTTACTTTAAAATGATTATATGTTATAGTCTAGAGCAGCAGTTTCAACCCTGGACCTGCAGTACTCCTTGTTATTGTCACATCTCACAAAAACCTCACAGTTTGTCGCATCCAGCTCAACAACGCATAACAATATGTTTGTCATTTTTATTCAGTAGTCAGTGAGACAACTCTCCATTTAACATGTTATCACTGTTCAGTGATTAAGTACAGTGATGGTTGTCATATCCCTTTTCCTTTTCCATATGACCTTTTCCTGTCACCTGTGTGAGGCAGTGCAATAACTCACTGTACACAATCAAAGCAGAGCTCACTAAACTATTCATGAGTCCATCATAAAAGGCAAAACAACTTGTTTCAATCTAAAGTGGTCACAGAGTTGTAAATGGGTAAATAAACCCACATCTGTGCATTTAACCAAATTCACATTTCTTCTGTACATAGCTATTTAAATTATACTGAAGAAATGCACTGCATGTACCCTTTAATTAATTTACATTCACATTTTCTGTTTGTAGCTTGGAATGTGGGTGTGGACAGATGGATCAGCATTTGATTACACTGACTGGGCTCCTTCACAGCCGGATAGTTTTGGAATTGAGGACTGTATTCAAATGAATTACGGAGATATGATATTCTTCAGTATGCTTATCAAGTTTGTCTGATGAGAATTATTTCAACAATAATTGCATTGAATTGATCTACTCTATAAAAAACAATCACTGAAATATTCATAAATCACTTACAGGACCCCTTAAAGAGTCAGCATGATTATAATTGTTGATCTTTCTTCTATTTATTAGGTGCCTGGAATAACTTAATCTGTGATACCCACTACCTTCCATCAGTGTGTGCCAGTAAGTATTTTTTTTAAGACTGAATATACAACTTTACTCAATTCTAAGTGAAATGAAACATATTGTAAAACATCACTCACGTTGTTGGTGCTCTTACCAGTTATCAGGCCGTGGGTTGGGTTCAGGTGGCAAAGTTGTAATGAGGCAGATACCTTCACAAAACAGGGGAGACTTGAAGTTGAAACTTAGCATGACCACTTTTAATGCAGTACAACTGGGAGGCTAGTGAGAGCCGCAGGTTAGACATGTCACTTTCCAATCTGAACAGGAAACCCGATTTGAACTATGCATGTGCATATGCATGTCATTTCTGGATAAAGTTTTACTACATGCATTGAATCAGAGTCATTTTTAATGAAAGATGAAAACTTTTGCACTTTATCATTTTTTAAATTTATGTTTAACTGTTTGTTAAAAAGAAATCATTTGCACTTTTCACACTTTGCAGGATTACTTACTAAAGGGTGAATTTACATCCACCATGGGGAGCAGATGTCCGTTAAGTAGGGTTGAGCTGGATACTCATTTCAGATGAGTATCCGGTACTAATAAAGCATAATTGACAATAATATTAACGTAATTTCTGGATAAAGTTTTACGAATTGAATTGAATCAGAGTCATTTTTGGTGATGTGACTTTTGTACTTTATCGTTTTATTAAATTTATGGTTCATTGTTTGTTAAAAAGAAGTCATTTATGTGTTTCACACTTTGCAGGATTACTTAGTAAAAGGTGAATTTACATAGTGTGGGGAGCAGATGTGCGTTAAACAACAGCAGGGTTGCCAGGTCCCCAAAAATCTCCATCCTGATGTCTGACCTAAAGCGTCCTATACAACCTGACACCAGCCTAAAATCTAGAACATCTTATCACATATATTTTTGTTAGAATTATTATTATTATTATTATTATTATTATTATTATTATTATTAGTAGTAGTAGTAGTAGTAGTAGTAGTAGTAAATATATTGTAAGAAGTAATCCACCCTTTAGTAAGTAATCCTGCAAAGTGTGAAAAACACAAATAATTTCTTTTTAACAAACAATTAAACATAAATTTAATAAAACGATAAATTCTCATCCTTCACCAAAAATGACTCTGATTTTAAAAAATGCATAAAACTTTGGTGTTTGTTTTCGGCTGAAGTAATTTGTGAATGGTAAACATAACTTGTGAATTGAAAAATAAAAATGAGAAGCAAAAATGTAAGTATTACATTTACAACCAGTATGTTTCGTTTATGATTATGTTTTTTAATTTACGATTTTACAGTTTCATTTACAGATTTATATTTACATTTATGATACTTAACTAGAAGACTAGTTTGTGAATGAAATTCTCAAAATCCCAAACATTTGTGAAATTCCGCCTGGACAATTTTTCAGTCTCAAAAAGAGGACATGTCTGAGTAAAAGAGGACGTCTGGTCAACCTAGCTCTTTTGGTGGTATGTTATTTTGATGGCCACTGCTGAAACACTAATATACGTAGTATTCTGTGTACTTCACTGAGATGGTGTATCAGTCTGTTTATCTTGTATGTGAGGTTGTCATGATGATGACATTTTCACCTTTAATTAAAGGCACAGTATGTAATATTTCAGGTTATCTTTTAGCAGAATTTAATATAATCACTAATTAAAATGATTAAAAGAAGATGTTTGATTATTTTACCTTAGAATAAGCTGTTTATATCTACATTGGTTGTGGGTCGAACACCGACTGAGGCCGCCATGTTGCATCGCCATGTTTCTACAGTAGTTCGAAAAGGACAAACGAGGCTAGCAAAAACCGTTTGTGTTGTAATGACGAATTGGCCACTAAAATTCGATGGTGCTGTAGCTTTGTTTTACAATAAGAAGAAATACACGGAGGAGAAGCAAGAATCAAGGTTTTTTGGTTTATTTGTTAAGATGGTGGAACATTATTATGCTCATCAAGAAGAGAAAACACAACTTCAATCGTCAAAGAAAAGAAAACATGATGAAACTTAGCTTCATATTCGTGTGCGCAGTGTTTTTCCCCCATTCCACCTTAAATGGTGCTGCAGGACATTGTAGCGCATCGGAGCTGAACACTGCTGCAGCATTTAAGGTGGAACGGGAGATTCGTAGCTGCGTGCTAGTTCGCAAGCTTAGCTATTATGAGCTTGTCAAAAGCAGTTTGATGCATTTACTTTGTTACTTTGTTTGTACAGAAAACAGCTAATATTTACAATAGCACTACTGAACTGCAGAAAATATGTTTCGTCTGCATTGTAGCTATGATTTTACATATTACATTTCCTAAATATCTAATTAAAATTAATCTTACCACTTGACATATCACTAGCTCTAAAGTTGCTATTAGACATCGCGTTCGGGAGTATCAAAGATATATGACCTCTTACAGCCACCGTAGACACTCCTTCGTGTTTGGAAGGGAGGGGCTATGGAAAAAGTCTTCAGTTGGTTGCAATATGGAAACTAAACCACTGGATGTCGCTGGAAACTACATACTGTGCCTTTAAATGACATTCATCATTGTGATTACCTTTCTGATTTTGTTCAGTGTTTGCAGCTATTAAAGTACAAACCTAAAGTATCCAAACAAACGGAATAGTATATATATAGTCTGTCAACACTCAGTAGCTCCAAACTAACCACAGACACAACATTACTCACAGGTATAATTTATCAGCCATTATACTGCTGACCAGAAATGTATTAATTATTATTATTATTATTATTATTATTATTATTATTATTATTATTATTATGTCATGGTGGCCACTTTATTAGAGCAATGTTGGCTGAATATTTTTGGTTGGTGAGCTATTCCTGATCTATGAGTGACACTGCTATGTGTTAAAGGTACTGTACATATTACAGAAAAATCACATTGTCATTGTTTTTACATGTATATGTGGGTGCCTGGAGTGCCTACCAACTCACAAACTGGGAAAATTAAAACCCAGTCAGGTTTGGTGGACTGCCTGGGTCTGAAATAAATAGAATAAGAAAAGACCCGGGACTATAGCCCCCTAACCAGAGCCTAGGCATGGTTTTAATTATTAAGAAATGGCAGTTAGCAGGAATGGTGGTCTGACAGAGCAAGAAAATGTTCAGAGAGAACTGCTAATAGGACAGCGACAGATTGGTGCCCTGTCCTGGGTTTAGCTGAGATATTGGTCTTCCCTGCCCTGCACCTGGCAAAGGGATAGAGAACACACTGTGACACTGACCAGGAATAAGAGGATAAAATGGATAAAATGGATTAATGGATGGATGGATGGATACTAATAGGATTACCGGTACTAGAAAGACATCACACAATTCAATGTCAGAAGTTTCAAATGAACATCAAAACAACTCTGATGCATTTTTTGAAACATGACTATCAATGTTAAAAGTACAATGTCTTGGCATACACGAGCATTTGTATGTTTGGAGATAAAAGTGTTTAAAATGCCTGGCTAAACTTCAAAAGAGCAGTGAATGCAATATGACCCAAAAATCTCACAAAACTAGAATTCTTTTGAAAGGAAGAATGGATGAAAGTTCACCAAAGGAAAAAAAAATCTGAGCTGGCTACAAAAAAACATTTACAAGCTGTGATATTTGGAAAAGGGATGTTATGAAGTATTGACCATAAAGGTGCCCAAACATTTGTTTTGGGCCCTTTTCCTTTTTTGTTATTTTGAAACTGTAAAAGTACTTCATTACATATCATCTTTATTTTCACTTCTATAGTTTCATTCGGTGCATCACCAACCACTGTTCCACCGTCAACTCTCCCACCAACCACTGTTCCACCGTCAACTCTCCTACCAACCACTGTTCCACTGTCAACTCTCCTACCAACCACTGTTCCACTGTCAACTCTCCTACCAACCACTGTTCCACTGTCAACTCTCCTACCAACCACTGTTCCACCGTCAACTCTCCCACCAACCACTGTTCCACCATCAACTTTCCCACCAACCACTGTTCCACCATCAACTCTCCCACCAACCACTGTTCCACCATCAACTCTCCCACCAACCGCTGTTCCACCATCAACTCTCCCACCAACCACTGTTCCACCATCAACTCTCCCACCAACCACTGTTCCACTATCAACTCTTCCATCAAGCACTGTTTCACCATCAACTCTCCCATCAACCACATCAACTGTTCCATCAACAACTACTGGCACAGCAGGTCAGAATATACTGTTTTACATATGATACATATGATTACATGTGATACATATTGATGACAAATACAAGTGATTTTTCACAGTATAACTATATAATATAGAACTAATATAACTACAAGCACAACATGTCATTTGTATTGATTATTTTCTTATTTACTACGGAGTTATTTCTCACATGGGCCCACTACCTGTGTTTGAAGCAGTAATGGTGGTCGGGTGCTGTGTACAAGTAATTTGGGTGGTGACCTAAGTTGAAGGCCTTAGCATTCTGATCCTTGGCTACTGAAACTAGCTTTTGGGACATGGACCATATCCTCTGTGGTGAGACAGAAGCCTGAGCTGGTGTATGAGGTTGAGAGACACCAGCTAAATATAGTCAGGCTCACCTCAGCGCACAGCTCAGGCTTTGGAACCAATCTCCTTGAGAGGGGCCAGACTATTTTCCACTCTGGAGTTGCCCAAGGTGAGAGGCATTGAGCAGGGGTAGGCTTGCTCATAGCGCCCTGGCTCAGTGCCTGTGTGTGGGGTGTTTCCCCAATAGATGAGAGGGTAGCTTCCCTAAGCCTTTGGGTTGGGGGACAGGTTCTGACTGTTTATGCTTATGCACTGAAAAGCAGTTCAAAATACCCAGACTTCTTAAAGTCTTTAGAGGGGTGCTGGAAAGCGCTCCCACTGGGGACTCCATTATTCTGCTTGTGGACTTCAACACTTAAGTGGGCAATGACAGTGTGACCTGAAGAGGCATGAAGAACAGCTTCCCTGATCTGAAACCAGGTGGTGTTCAGTTACTGGATTTCTGTGCTCATCACAGTTTATCCATAACTAACACAATGTTCAAGCACAAGGGTGCCCATAAATGCACATGGCACAAGGACACCCTATGCCGAAGTTCAACAATTGACTTTATAATCATATCATTGGACTTGCAGCAATGTGTTTTGGACAATCTGGTTTTAGACAATTGAGTTATTTTCCACTGCTCTATTATTTTCTTTTGAGTGGTCTATGTTTAGGTGCTTCAGTAAATTCATGAATAAAAATTGAAAGTATATTTAATGGTTTTCTGCAGAAAATATGCTGATCGTGCGACTCAAAATTATTTCAACTCAAGACTTGATGGCGTCTAAAAATTCACAGCTACTCCTCCAACAGGTAACACAAAACTTTCTTACATCATTATGTTTTTAATTTCTATTAAAAAAATATATATATATTTTATCTTTATTTTATTGTCTTTGCCTTCCATATAAGGGTTAGAATATATTAACTAAAATAAAAGGTGAGATCATATCTGAAAAGAAAATCTCTTAAGTACATAATCATAATAAATCATCAGACTGACTTTTACATTTGTGGCATCACTGAAAATAAAACATTTGAAACTGTAGCACAAGACAAATGCTTAAAATTTAGCTGCTTATAAATGTTAACATTAGTGTAGTTTCCACATTTCCAAACAGGCTACACATGGGAAAAAAGAGTTATATGTTAATACAGAGCATAAGACTATGATTAAATGCAGATGATTGAAAACTTATGGCAGCTATACAACAGTAAGTGAATATACTTAAGGTGTATATTATACTGAATATGTCCATATATACAACTGTGTCCTTGTGTTCTTATAGCTGAAGGGAGAGCTGATCGCCATTGGACTGCCAAGCAACTTCACACTTCATTTCACATCCATCAAAAAGACTTCACCCTAGAAGATGGTGGCTTCAGGAATATTAAAACAATTCCTCACATATTTTTGAAGGAATGTTTATGAGAGAATATTAATAAATACAAGCAGACAAGAATGGTTTTTACAACATTTTGATTTTTCTATTTTCTGTAGTTTCTGACATATGATTAATTATTAATACTTCTGCTAAGCAGGACTGTATCACATAAATGTCACATTTACTGTCTCTGGAGCGAGGAGGGCATGAGGCAGGTGACATCACCATGTTGGCTCAACACTGATGTCATCTGTCATTTATCAACAATAGCATTGTCTGTAAGCCCAAGCCTCATCAGTACAAAAAACAGCAAGTATGAATTGTGAGATGGACTAATAATATGACTAATTTTATGCTTCATGAATGTGGAACTCAAGGTTCTTTAGCTTATGGCTGTATGTTAGCTGACTGAAATCCTCAACTAAACATACAGTGCCCTCCATAATTATTGGCACCACTGGTTAAGAAGTGTTCTTTGACTTTTAATAAATTCTTTAAAAAAATTATAATATAGGACAACACTGCAAAAAAAGAGAAAAATCTAAGCTTTAAAGACATTAGTCAGACTGTGGAAAATCAGGGTATATAAATGTATATGTAAACATTATATTGGCAACATGCTGCGATACCGCAACAGGCACGCACCAATTGCATGTATCAACCCAGTTTGTGATGGATTGCACATTCAGAGGTGAGGTGAGGCTTTAAATAACTCAATTTTGATATTTGATGGGGCATATATGTTAATAAAATGATTTTGTAATCAATATGTTATTTAACTGGAAACCAGTGGAGGGCAATAAGACTGGGCTAATATGATCAAATTTTCTGGTTTTAGTAAGGACTCTTGCTGCAGCATTTTGAATTAACTGGAGTTTAAACTAAAAACAGGCCTAAAACCTGATTAGATTTTTCATATATGCTGTTTTTATGCAAATATGAGTGAAGTTGTTGAGCCACAACTTATTCTAAGATCTTACCCACCAAACACCGGACGTCATATGGATGTTGTTTTTTGGGCTAGATGTGGTCGGCCCATCATAGACATTGAAAATTGGGCTGTGTTTAGTCAGTCAGATTTGGACCAAATTTAGCCCAAAATAGATGTTTAATATTTTGCTGTTTAACAGTTAGTCAGATTTGGGCCAAATTTAGCTCAATATGCCTCTTTCAGACCACATTTAGCCCAAATACAAACATGAAAATAGATTGATGTAAATGTTGTGGACAGTCTCAAATGAGCCTTTCTGAACAGAATCACAACTGTTCACAACCTTACACATACAGTATTTTAACACCCTGCAAATTTGCAAGTTCTCCCACTTAGAAATCATTGAGGGGTCTGAAATTTTCATCTTAAGCCTACCATACACCTAACGACTTTGAAAAGATTCTGAAAAGACTTTTAACAGATTAAAATTACACCATCTCACATCTACATACTTTTTAGTCACAGTCTAATCGCAGTCTAAAGATTTTGGAAAGACTGGATCTTGCAGGGTCACTAATTTAAAGACTGCAACTAGATTTATTTTGATATTATTTCCCATCTGCTTTTGTTTTACATAGTATCAATGCAATAAAAAGCATAATTATTGCAAAATGTGTTTCTTTCTTTGTATAAAAAACAACAACAATGCACAGTAAGACAACATGGTGCAAAATAAAAATAAAAATGCATTACAAATACAGTGCTATCAGAGCTCAAAATACTGTCAACATTGTTAGAACCATTTGTTGGTTCTGGGGTTCAATTGAAATACTGAGCTGTACACACTAGTAGAAAGCAGGATTCCTCCGTCCTCCTCGGCCTGCAGTGCGCTGGGGGAGTTCAAATGATAACAAAGGCAGAGTCTGTTCTCAAAATGGTTTCCCAGTTTATTGTTCAAAACAGCAGAGTATATATGCTTTAGAGAGACAAAGACATACAGGTTTGGAACTGTGTAATGTGATTGGATGAAAAATGGAGAAAGGTCATGATTGGTTTAGAATGAGGTTGTTCGCCAAAATCTCGCAATACCTGGCCCCAGTCATCCTCTCCTTAATATGTGCAGAAAAACACCCTCAAAACATGATACTTCCACCCCCATGCTTCATAGTATGGATGGTGTTTTTGGGATGGTACTCATCATTCTTCGTCCTCCAAACACAGCGAGTGAAATTAAGACCCAAAAGTTCTATTTTGGTCTCTTCTGACCACAGCACTTTCTCCCATGACTCCTCTTGATCATCCAAATGGTCATGGGCAAACTTAAGACGGGCCTGGATGTGTGCTGATTTAAGCAGGGGAACTTTACTTGCCATGCATGACTTTAACAAAGAAAGGAAAAAGGTAGTGCTGGTTATGATGGAAAGATGTCCAAACTAGGGATGTGAACTGATAAGATATTGCAGATGTCAATACCTTTATCAAGTCTTTGACAATTCCCTTACCAATTAACATTTTTTAGCAAATTTTCTAAATATTAGGTTGCAGTAGAACACTGAGAACTGTTGAGAACCTGGTTCGGGAACAGCACCAAGCAGGACAGGCAGGCACTTCATAGAGTGAAACAATCAGCGGAGCGTATCACCAAGATGGAGTTTCCTGATCTGCAAACCATCCATAAAAAGTGGTGCTCTACTAAAGCCAGGAAGATTGTGAATGACCCCAGTCATCCCAACAACGGACTGTTCTCTCTGTTACCCTCAGGAAAGCGTTTCAGAACCCTGAGAGCAAACACAGAGAGAATGAGGAAGAGCTTCTTTCCACAAGCCATACGCATCCTGAATGAGGACAGAGACTAGAACACTTTCACATCCACACATACATAACACACTGGACTCTGACTCATCATAACACACTACACCCCACTGCATTAAAAAGACAGTTTCAGTGACTGTCAGGACAAATGCACCATGATGGAAATTGAACAATTCAAATTGAACAATCCAATTTCCTCACTTACCTGTATACACTGTATACACACTGTACTGTGCACTTTATATTCATTCATATTCATATACTTAAAAAAAAAATTCTATTTACTTTTTAAATTATTTGCACCTTGCGCTATTGCACGTTGCGCTTTATTCTTTATTAGATTTTACTTTTACTCTTATTTTACTTTTAAAAAACACTTTTATCCTCAAAATAGCATTGTGTGGGCAGACTGTTGTCTAAGCATTTCACTGCAAGTTGTATCATGTATTACTATGTATGTGACAAATAAAATTTGATTTGATTTGAGAAACAGTTTTGTTGGTTTTGAGCTGATGGGTAAGCAGCTGGCTATAGCCTCAGATCTGTAATAAGATGTGTTAGACTGAGAATATGCTACATCATCAATTCACACAAGCAGTTATTTATGTATCCAGCTGACACAGAGCCTCTCACCAGTTTTGTTTGTGCCTCCAGATGGTGCCATGGAGCTGTGTTCTGTATAGGATCAGTAGTGTCCTTTTCTATTCCTAAAAATGATGTCATTTTAAACTGTGAATTCAAAACACCCTGGAAAGTCCTATGAAAGACCTGGAAGTATAACACAACACAACGTCTTTTCACAACACAAGTTAAATCGGGGACTAAATGCAGTGTTGGATTTATGGGACTTGAAATGTACTACCAGCTGATAGAGTAGTCAGACCACCTGATTTGTATAGGCAAACAATCATCTGTGCAGACTATGTAGGCTAGTACTGTAGCTGTACAACTATACATCATTTTATAAAACAAAGTCACTTTATTTAGGCATCCATATATGACATATAGCCTATGTCAGCAGTCATCTCTGTCTCTCCAGAACTGCCAGGTGAACCACTGTAGTATGAACATTTTCTTTATAAAGTGTTCATCATTTTACCGTCCATCTTTATTCGTTTTATCAGTCCATAGTTTATTACAGTGCAACAGTTATGATCACATTACATAATATCCTCCCCCAATATCCTTTAAATAATTAACATAGCTGAGATTTATCTTGCCTTCCAGCTTGGTCATTAGGAAAGATGGCATTAGTTGTTGTAGACATTGAGAAAGGACAGGAGACATTTTAGCTTTTGGCTGAATATTGTTATAGGCTGCTTAAAAACTCAAAACATGGTTTAGCAGTGGAGCTGAGCAACTGCTCTGAAGTTTATGTTTTTGCAAAGTGAAGTCTTATAACCATGCTGGCATTGACAACAAGGAAATAATAAGATAATTAGAGGTACATGATTCTGCTGGATCAAACAATTTGGAACAGGTTCTTGACTGGACCTGGTTCGCAGTTCTCAGCCCTACTCAGGACAGACAGTACATCACAGTATTGTTGCTTATGTGACTCCAAAAAATCCACACTCACCCCGTCCACTGCTAAAAGCATCCTCAATGAGGATGTGCATACAAAAAAAACCACATTTTCTCAGCTGCTGGGTGTGTTTGTATCACTGACAGGGAAAAAACACCACACCAGGAAACACTTTACAAAGAATGCAAGTTGGTGAGTACAGCGCGACAATATGAAATGTTCTACTGGGAAACTTTGGGTACTGCAATTTGAAAAGTATCCGTTTCTCTTGAATTATTAACACAAATTTCCTTATGACACTCCTAACCTTGACATACAGTGGAATTTCTTTCCATGCCACATTTACTTTGCTTAAAGTGTGTCTGTTATAATTCTTATGCTTCAAATAGTTTGTGTTTTACATTTAAGTTTACATTTATGGCATTTGGCAAACTCTCTTATCCAGAGTGACATACATCAGTGTTTTGTTTCCATTAAGATCATTATCTCAGCTAGTACAGACAGATTAGAGTCCAAACTACTATTCAGTTCAGACCTACTACAACAAAACCATCACTAATACCTAGAATGAAAAATTATTATATTATATTAGAATTATACATAATATAAGAGCATTACATTAAGTGCATTTAATTAAGTGCTTGACAAAAACAAGCATCCTCAGTCTGTGTTTCAATCAACTGCTGCTCTCAAAGCATCCATCACTTGTTGGTGTGTTTATTCTCTTCTGCTGTTGCTTTCAAGTTCAAATTGGGGTTCATATATGTTTAGTATTTATCTTTATCAGTGATGTTGTGCTGGGAACAGTTTTGATGTGGCAGCATAATGACAGTACAACTGCTTTCACTGCCCTAATTGGTGTACAGTTAAAGAGTCACCAGGTTGTTTAATGATTCTGTAGCAAAATCTCAGTCCCAGACACACAGTAGAACTGAGGGGTCTGTTCCTGTTTGTGTTTTGTTGTAAATCTATAGATGTGAGGTATTTGATCTTTTCTCATACTAATATCTCAAGAACAGAAGTGAACAGAACTGGTTGTCAGTGTAAACTGAGATGTATCTCATTTTCTTGAAAGTTTACCTATCAATCAATTCTACCAGATATTTAAGATGATTTTACAGCAGAACTTACAACCCCAAATCAGAAAAAGTTGAGACAGTATAACAAATAAAAATACATAAAAGTAGTGTTTCTTCCTTCATTTACTTTGACTTTTATTTAATTGCAGACAGTATGAACTCAGAGTATTTTATGTTGTGTCAGGTCAACTTCTTTTCACTTGTTAATATACATACAGACATTTTACATCTAGTAATGAGGTCATAAAAATTTTTTTAACACATGATGTCAAAAGATGATTGGAATTATGATTTAGTACAAAATCAGAACCCACAAAAGGCAATGATGGGCTGAGGATCTCCAGTTGATCAACAAATGTGAGAAAATTATTCAAATCTATTAAAACAATGTTGATCTCACACAGATTGGAAGAGATTAGCACATTTCTTCCTCTACCTTTCATAATATACAAGGTTCAAGGAATCGGGATTAAGTTGAACACCTGTGATATTCAATCCTCAGAAGTCACTCTATCAAGAACTGTCATTCATCAATAGCTGATATAACCACATGGTCAAGAGATTAATTTCACAAAACTAACATGAAGTTACTTTCATTAAAGCCACTTAAAGCTTCATTGTTAAAAAAGAAGCCTTATGTTAATCTTAACCATGTTCAAAATGAGTGATGACTTATCTGGGCTCAAAGGCATCTGGAATGGACCATCACACGGTAAAACATGTACTATGATCAGAATATTTAGTGTTACAGATCCTTCTTGAAGGAAATAGATGGTGTGTACATCAGACCAAATAAGAAAATGACCATCCAGATTGTTATCAGCAGCAAGTTCAAAATCAGAGTCTGTCATGGTATAGGGGCTGGGTCAGTGCACTTGGCAAAGATCACTTACATTTCTGAAAAGTACACTGAGACTTTAGATAAACATGATGTCTTCAAGAGAACGTAATCTCCAAGGACATGCATTTTTCAACAACAAAAAGCAAAACCACATGCTGCTCACATTACAAAGGCATAGCTGCACAAGACAATGCTATGGGTACTGCACTGGTCTTCCTGCAGTCCTGACCTGTCCCCAACAGAGAATTTTAAATTAAAAATGGAACAACAACCCAATCATATAACACACATTAAGATGTACTTACAGGTAGAACAGGACAAAATAGCACCTGAAACACTTCATTACTTGGTATCTTTAGGGGAATGGCAGCATTACAAAAGTGGTAAATTCTTTACTGTCCCAACATTTTTTGGAATGTTGCAGATCTGAAATATGGGAATGAACACATATTAAGGTTTAAGTGAAATTAATTTGATCTTACAAAACAAATATCTTAGGTTTAAATATCTTAGGTTCATGCTGTCTGCAATTAAATAAAGAAAATGTAAAAAACTTTTTTTCTGATTTGAGGTTGTACACCATCTATAGAGTATGTGCAATATTTACAATAATCACAAAAGTTGTGAAATTTGTGTAAAATGTAAAACATTCATGCTACAGTGATATTATATCATGCAAGTAGGGCATTTAAGTAGAATCTTGCAGTTGTGATTTCCTCATCTCAAACAATTTATTGAAACAAAAGTCAACAGTGGTGGGTAAACCCCAACAAAAATGTCAATGTCTCAATAATGTGTCATGTGCCCTTCAGCATCAATTACAGCTTGACAACGATGTCTCATGCTGTTCACAAGTCGACAATTGTCTGCTGAGGCATGGTATCCCACTCTTCTTGAACCTCAGGTCATTGAGGTTTTGGGGTACAGACAGGCGGATTTGGAAGTCCTAGGGCCCCAAGCAATGTTATGTCTGGGGGCCCTGATCAAACAAATTCTTTTTTATAGTCATGGTGCAGTGTGTGCTTGAATAAAAGTAAGAATGTTTTTTAACAGAACTAATGCACAAAATGAAGTAATTATAAAGTTTATCATAAAAAAGACTGAAGGCAAAAGGGTTTCCCTGCTCAAAACCATTTTTTTCTTATTTTGATTTAAATATGAGGCTACAAATGATAACAAGCAAAGAGCCATTTGGGAGCCGAAAGAGCCGGCTCTTCTTTGGGAGCCGAGCATAAAGAGCCGGCTCTCTTAAGAGAGCTGAACTTCCCATCACTAGTATTGACAGCCACTAGGAAGTGTACTGCACATGTGCAGAATTGATTTGGGATCATGTCATTGGAAGCATGTGAAATTTGAATGATTCTAGGCCAGACTAGGTTGTTTGGCGCGTTTTTTTGTGTAAAAAAAAAAAAATGGTCGGGTGCTTTTTAGAGGGTCAGGCGGGGATGATCACCAATTCTTTTTTTTTACTTGGCCTTAAGTATATAATGAAGTATTTGTACTTTGTTACTTGACACCTATGTGTATAAGTTAGAGTAATTTCCTCTTAAAATAAGGCAAACTCATTGTTCTTTTTCTAAAATTCAGTTCTGTAATATTTGGGTGTTTCTCATCAAAATGATTTTTGTAGATAATGTTTTTTTTTCTGTTTGATTGATCAAGAGATCAAATCCAAAATTGGAAAATGTTGTTCATGACCTTCTGTAAGAGTCTGCTGCTTCAACTACACTGAGAAAAATAAGTATTTGAACACCCTGCAAATTTGCAAGTTCTCCCACTTAGAAATCATGAAGGAGTCTGAAATTTTCATCTTAGGTGCATGTCCACTGTGAGAGACATAATCTAAAAGAAAAAATCTGGAAATCATGATTTTTTAATCATTTATTTGTGTTACTGCTGCAAATAAGTATTTCAACACCTGCCAATCAGCAAACATTCTTAGGATTTGTTTACAATTACAGAGGTCAAATGTTTCCTGTAGTTTTTCACCAGGTTTGCACACACTGCAGCAGGGATTGTGGCCCATTTCTCCATACAGATCTTCTCCAGATCAGCCAGGTTTCTGGGCTGTTGCTGAGAGACAGAGTTTGAGTTCCCTCCAAAGATTTTCTATAGGGTTTAGGTCTGGACACTGGCTAGGCAACAATATGCTTCTTACGGAGCCACTCCTTGGTTATCCTGGCTGTGTGCTTTGGGTCATTGTCATGGAAGAAACCAGCCACGACCCATCTTCAATGCTCTAACTGAGGTGAGAAATCATCCCAGAACTACACGGGAGGAGCTGGTCAATGACCTGAAGAGAGCTTCCAAGGTTACTGTGGCTAATACACTAAGATGTCATGGTTTAAAGTCATGCATGGCAAGGAAGGTTCCCCTGCTTAAATCAGCACATGTCCAGGCCCGTCTTAAGTTTGCCCATGACCATTTGTGCTGTGGTCAGATGAGACCAAAATATAACTTTTTGGTTTTAATTCCACTCGCCGTGTTGGGAGGATGAAGAGTGATGAGTACCATCCCAAAAACACCATCCCTACTGTGAAGCATGGGGGTGGAAGCATCATGATTTGGGGGTGTTTTTCTGCACATGGGACAGGACGACTGCACTGTATTAAGGAGAGGATGACCGGGGCCATGTATTGCGAGATTTTGGAGAACAACCTCCTTCCCTTTCTTAGGATCATTGATGCACCACAAAGTGAGATCTTGCATTGAGCCCCAGTCAGAGGGAGATTGACAGTCATGTTTAGCTTCTTCCATTTTCTAATAATTGCTCCAACAGTTGATATTTTTTTCACCTTGGCAATTGCCCCGTAGCCTTTTTCTAGCCTTGTGGAGGTATTTTCTTAGAGAAATATAGAAAATTTTTGGAGGGATCTCACAGATTATGTCTCTCACAGTGGACATGCACCTAAGATGAAAATTTCAGACCCCTCCATGGTTTCTAAGTAGGAGAACTTGCAAATTCACAGGGTGTTCAAATATTTATTTTCCTCACTGTACATGAGGCAACAGCTCCTAAGAAATACCTTCAGGACATCAAGTACCTGCTAAGTTGGTTGGTATTGCTTTACCTGTGAAATACAGAACATGATGATGTTGAGCTGCATTTGTTGTTGAACGGTAATAATTCAATCTTCACTCACCTGGAATCATGTGATGATTCATGATTTTCTCAAGACCAGTCTAGCAGAACTAGACTGTCAAGTATGACACTTCCTTGTCTAGCTGCTCTTTATCTACCAGCTGAAGTGCTGTGAGTGAGTACACTGCAAAAATTAAAGATGCCTTGAATATCTAATGGAGCACTCAAATAATTAAAAAAAACACATTTCAGAAGCCTCAAAAAATCTTCACATATAATGGTACATCTTTAAAAAAACCTATTGTGAAGAATTTAATTGTTGTTCACAATTGAATTTAAAAGGGTAACATCTTATTTTATATTAATTTCATGTAAAGTGGAATTTCAAGATTGGTTTTCTGTTCATCAGTGTGATTTACAGCTCAGTAAATCAGAAATCTAGAATCTCAATTTAAATACAGTGGTACCTTGGGAGCAGTGAAAATTGTGTTTTGTACTGAACAGCAAAGAACGAACCATGGCATCCCATTCTTTAACCAGTTGCAGAATTTCTGGATGCTGAAGTGAAATGGGAGAAGAAAGATTTTACTGTACAGCGCGCACTGCGCATCTACACAGTACCGTGCGCATCGAATTCCCCGCAAATTTAAAATGCTACAATGAGAATTCCCCAAAAAATTTTTTTACACTATTTATTGAGATCTGAAATTGAAATATTTTGGTAAAGTGTATATATGTGTGTTTCTTAATTCAAAACATATCTTTTTTAGGATGGTTTGTGGATGTTTTACAGGGCTGGAACGGATTAAATCTATTTCACTTATTTTAAATGGGAAACTTTTTTTTATATAGGAGTTGACTGACTTACGAGCTCTGTTACAGAATGAATTAATTTCGTATCTCAAGGTACCACTGTATAAGATTTTATTTTGAGTAAATTAATAATCAAACAGAATCAACATTTAAAATTTAAAAAGTCTTGAAATATGTCACTTTAAATATGACATTTAACCTTTTATTATTTAAATTATGATCAACAATGACCTTTTTATAACATTGTTTATGAGATTTGCTATTAAAGTTGTTACTGGAGAGACCGTTCATAGTCTTGAAGCTCCTGTAGGAACATGTAACTCAAATGATTCAAAATTATCAGCTTATTGCATTACTTCTAATTTGAACAGTAGGTTATTTTCTCTTAGAGAAAAAAAATAGCTTGAGATTTATTATATTACAAATACAGGACCCACTGTAGAAACTCAGTGCACCTTTCATTAAAATTCTGTCCTTTTTTCTTTTTTTCAATATATTGTATGTCTGCATTTACTTCAGATGACAAATATAACTCTCCCTGGCATGGAGCACAGTTGTGCAAATTTAAGGACAGATTTTCTTTCCAGCTGCTCTTTGCTGGAGGGGTTGTGTTGCTTTACAATTTACAACCCCCTCCCATCTTCCACACACACTCATACACACGCACGCATGCACGAACACACACACACGCTAAAATCTTAATCAGTCAATTTATCAAGGTTGTTGTTTTGACTTTTGTTTGTTGTAGAATCTCTGGTTTTAGCAGTGTGCTCTGTAGTTTTATCATTCTGGAACATTTTATAGAATATATAAAATATTTCTTATATAGAATAAATATGTATATACAACCCGGATTCCAAAAAAGTTGGGACACTAAACAAATTGTGAATAAAAACTGAATGCAATGATGTGGAGATGGCAAATGTCAATATTTTATTCGTAATAGAACATAGATGACAGATCAAAAGTTTAATGTAACAAAATGTAAATGTAACATTTTAAAGGAGAAATATGTTGATTCAAAATTTCACAGTGTCAACAAATCCCAAAAAAGTTGGGACAAGTAGCAATAAGT
>BRDA01072597.1:0-29190 GCA_036984385.1 Crenuchus spilurus | reverse complement strand
AATTTTGAAACAACATATTTTTCACTTAAAATGATACATTCTCTCAGTTTAAACTTTTGATCTGTCATCTATGTTCTATTACAAATAAAATATTGACATTTGCCATCTCCACATCATTGCATTCAGTTTTTATTCACAATTTGTTTAGTGTCCCAACTTTTTTGGAATCCGGTTTGTAGAAAAACAGAATAGTTAGTGAATGAAGAGAGAAAAAGAGAATGGTTATGGTTAATGTAGAAAGAGGATAGTTAATGAATGTACAGAGAAAGAGAGAACACAGAGCGCAGAGAGAAAGAGAATAGTTACACAATATAAAGAAAAGAATAGAGAGTGAAAAAGAATAGCTAGAAAATGTAGAGAAAGAAGAATAGTTAGAGAATGTAAATAGAGAATAGTGAGAGAATGTAGAGGAGAGAATAGTTAGACATACTAGAGAAAAGAGAGATAATATATATATAAAGAGAATAGATATAATGGAGAACAGAGAGAGTGAGAGATAATAGAGAACAAAGAAAACGTTTGTAGAGAGATAACAGAGTATAATTTGAGACAAAGAGAGAGAATAGAGAAAGATAATTATAGAGAAATAATAGAAATAATAATGAGAGATAACAGACAGATGAGATAACATGTATGACAATAATTATATATATATATATATATATATAATAGTAAAAGAAAAGCTGTAGAAAGTATTGTTATAAAGAGAGAGAAAAGAGAATATATAGCAGGAGTGAGACAAATACATCAGTGAGTGGGAAGAAAAAAAAGTAAATATATAACAAAATCCAATCCAATGAAAACTACCTAAAGTGTGTTTTTGTGTGCACTGCTGCTGATTGGCTTGAGGCTGCAATCTGTTTAGGCTGGTTGGGCTGTTTAGGGGGATATGGATGGATTAGAGTGAGTGTGAAAGTGCTGACCCATGCAAGGGGTTTTGCTCCCTCTCGGCCATGCAGTGTGACCTTACAAACAAGGTCAATCACCGTTACCCAGCGTCCATGCTGATTGTGCTTATGCCTAAGCTGTTCATTACTGTAGAAAACTGCTAGTGCAGTGGACTGACTTTGTATTGTAGGATGGGCTGGAGCTGCAGCGCATAATCTCTTTATAGCTGAGTGTTTAGGATATAAATAAAAAAAAAAACTACTTTCTGTATCTGTGTACTCTCAAGAGTACGACTTCAGCACAGAGGGAACATTTGCAAATGTATGCAAAACTTTGTGCTGATCAAAAGATGCTTTGTTTCGGATTTATAGGAAATACATTAATGTATCCCCTGCTGAGAACACACTTAAATATGGCAGTTTCTTACAAATGTAATTGTACTAGATTCTGTGAATTTATATAAACCTACCAAATGTCCTAACCTACATAATTGGACCTAAAGGACATGTGAGGGTGTAGCAAGGTCCTGCCACCAGGGGAGGATACAGAGAAGCCCCACAGGTAACCCCTTTCATTCAGTGATACCTGTGCAGAGCTCTCTATGGATGGTGCTCATTGTTGAGACTGCTATATTTCAGATCTCCCTGGTAATAACAATGGACACTAGAGATGGTCTGACCCTTCTCTGTGTCCTGAAGAAGGTGACAAGTCTGCACTTTTTTATAAGTAACATTTTTTTTTTATTTTTTAAAAGATGTTTTAAATAAAAATCTCAAATGTCACCATGTATGCACATTAGCTTAGCCAGCTAACTCTTACTGGTGATAGATGTGGTGTACATCATTTTAAAAAAGCCATTTAAAGGCCACCCTTCATCAAGTAATTCTAAATAATTCAGCAAAGTTGACCAACTCTCACTGCAAAGCTTAACTGGAACGCTATACATGTAGCTAGTTTCTGTAAGAGGGTGTTTGCGATGTTTGCGACGTATTGAAATGGCTGTGAAATCAAAGCTAAATTACACCTTCATGTGAAGCCAGCAACCTTCACTAGGAGCCAACATTCTGATAAAGAAAGGGAAGAGTTATTCTATCTTCAGCTACTCCTATTGGACTGGTGAAATTTACTTAATTACTGATGTGGAATACTGTATACATAAATCCATCCATTCACTATCCCATCTGCTTAATCCTGATCAGGGTCGTGGTTAGTCCACTACCCTCTCACCGGGCGTAGGGCAGGGTATTACACTATCCTAACTAAGCCCAAGACAGGACACAAATCTATCGCTGGGTGCAGACTCACACAAGGACAATTTAGATTACCCAATTCACCTGACGTCCATGTTTTTGGACTGTGGGAAGAAACTGGAGACCCCAGAGGAAACCCACGCAGACACGGGGAGAACATGGAATCTCCACTTAGATGGGGACTTGAACCCAAGACCTCAGGGCTGAGTGGTGAGTGTGCTAACCAAAAAGCCACTGTGCCACCCCTATATATATATATATATATATATACACACACACATTTATAATATATTTGTAATATAACCAGAATTCACATAAGCTTTTATTTTAACAGACAAAAGGTCAAAGAAAAGATTTTCAGTGTTTTCAATGACAAACATAATTCTGTTATATATAAATTTGTTAACTATAAACAAATTTAGAAATCAATGCCTGCAACACACTCTAGAACATTGTGACAGAGGCAAACTTAGAGATCATAGTACAAGTAACACTATTTTGAGTGTGTTGCAAGCAATACGTTATAAATTTGTTTACGTTTAACAAATATAATTAAGCTGAAAAAAAAAAACTTTTCATTGTCTAGTTGTGTATTAAATAAATGTTCAAGTGAATTGACAAATCACAGGGTTCTGGTTTATTCAGGGGAATTCATGGTTGTTGTAAAAAAGTTGTGAAAAAAGATACCCTGGGCTCATTTGTGACGTTGCTGACTATTACACGCCTTGCTCTTGGAATGATCTTTGTTAGTTTTGTGAACTTTTCCAGCCTGATGAGCATCAACAACTCTTTTTTCTGAGCTCCTCAGAAATCTTCTTTGTTCATGCCATGATGCTCTTCCACAAACATGTGTTGTGAAGTGCAGACTTTGCTAGATCCCTGTTCTTTACATAAAACAGGGCACCCACTCACACCTGATTCAAATTTCACCATTAAATTTTCTGGTAATCCTAACAGTTCAGATACTTTTGCCCCTTTTTTCTCAATAAACAATTGACCAGGGAAATAAAAGTCTAATATTTTTTCTCTATTTTTAAAATGTGGTTATCTTTAATTACTTTTAGGATTTGTGTGACATTCTGATGATGTTTTAGGTCAAATTTATGCAGAAATACAGACAATTCTAAAGGGTTCGCAAAATTTCAAACACCACTGTGAATGGAGCTGCTCACAAAAAAAGCTTTTCTCTTTACTGACCTTTGAAATGAAATGGTCTTTCAGAACTGACCTAACATGTCCTTTATTTTGACATCATTACAGTTTGAAAAGCAGTAATTTATTGCAAAATGGAAGGATGCCTTGTTCTTGCAGGACCTTATTGTCACTTTGCTGTGATGGGGGCCTGACACACACACACATTTGAGTCTTTAGAAGTCCACTTTAGATGAGAACAACAGGCTCACGGCTAGCGATTAGATTTGCAAATGAAGGACATTGGCCCATTCCATAGAGGAGCCACAACCTTGTCAGTTGTTTGTAGTGACCTTCATATCAGCTCGTATCTGTACTTTCACTGCGCTATTAGAGCAGGCGGGGAGGTTAAATGAATGGAGGGAGGGTAATCTGAATGGGACGTGTTTAGCTGTGCCTCCATCATTACGGTAATGATGGAGGTAGGGTGGAATAAGGGAAGACAAATGGACCAAGGAGCACCTTGGGAAATTTATGTCATCTACTATAGTCATCAATCACAGATGAAAAGAGTGGGTCTAAGGGGCTACAAAATAGCTTGGGACAGAGGATTGTGCATATGTGGGTACTTTAAATGTGGGTTTTTTTATATGTACCACTCATAAAAGTATGAAAAACACCTTCTCTGGGTCAATAAAGAGGCCTTATTAAATAAATAGCTCTTTTATATTTTAATTTAAAGCTTCTGATTGGTTAAAGAATTTGAGGCTATGGTTAGATGACCTGGGTCACATAGGATGGATGGATTGATGGATGGAGATATTTGATGGGCCATCAAAACAGCTTCAACCAACCAAATCATGGACTCTGAAGACCTCTGAAGGTGTCCTGCGGTATCTGGCACCAAGATGTTAGCAGTAGATCCATTAAGTCCTATAAGTTATGAGGTAGCACCACCTTGGATTGGACTTGCTGATCCAGCACATCCACTAGATGATCGATTAGATTGAGATCTGGGGAATTTAGAGGCCACAGGCAGTAGCTGCTCACCACTGCTCAATGGAAGCACCCTACAATTTTTGATGATCCTATGACATTCGGTCGTAGTTGGATGTTATCAAAGTGGCTCAGGTCTGCTTTGCTTGCGTATTTTTCTCCAGCATCCAGCACATTCACAGTCTTAAGAATTGAGTGTTCTTTCACATGCACCATTGTTAGGAGATAATCTGTGTTATTTATTTAATCTGTGAGTGGTATTAATGTTGTAGGTGTTCTGTGTATGATCATTATGTGTGTATATGCTATTACATCTATAATACATCAGACATTATTATTTTCATTTTGTCCAATATCAGCCATATTGTGTCTTTCCTCTCTCTCCCTAATTCATTCACTTATTTGGATTTTTAAACTTGTTTTCTTGCAAACAAATTAAATCCTAAAAACAATTATAAGTATTGCTAACAATGCCGAAACATAAGAACAACTGTTTCCATTTTCTGACAAATTTTTTGCTAGTACAATTCACTCCTGACAGACAACCTTGAGTTATTTATGGCTGAGGTTTTGGCAGCTTCGGAAGAGGGAGGTTTGTGATTGGATAATGGGATTTGCTGATGATGGCATGTTTCAGGTGTTCCAGGTGTGGTTCTTCTCCAAATTTGTTATTTCATGACTCCTTTTTGTCTGAATGTTAAAGTTATCTTAGTGGTGTCTCAGAGGTAAAAAGTTTGCTGTCACAGTACTTCTGCATAGACAGACTAAGTACCCACAGAGGACAAACGTAATGCCATTTTGAACCACTGTAGACTAATATGAGTGCAGCTGAAGGCAGTGAAAAGCCATTTCAAAATTGCCTGTCACACACACCAAATGGTGGCTGTTTCTGGAGGATACCCATTATTTTAGTCATATATGCACATTGATGTAAATGTCATAATTTAAAAATATATAAATTTTTTATTCGAAAGTCAAACAAATCATGGATGTTGAAGTACGTACACACATCTGTCCTGAACAACATTCCTTTGGTTGAGTAAAGTGCTTTGGTTTATTTACAGATTAATGAGATATTCACTGTTTTGTTTGAGGACTACATGCTATTTGCATACATATAATTGTCATTGTATCATTGCAACATAACTGAAGCAAAGCAGGGCTGGCTCTGGTAGTTCTTGGATGGGAGACCTCCAAAGAAACTTTGTGTGGCTGCTGTGTTGATAGAGCAACAAAGGCACTATTCTTGTGTTCTGTGTGAACCCCAATACCCCAGTGCACTGAAAGGGACACTGTACTGTGTAAATGGGTGCCATATTTTGGATGAGGTTTAAAACCACGGTTCTGATTCCTGAAGTTAGAAAAGATCTCCGGTGGGTGCTGAGTGCCTAAGTCACTGATACTATGATCAGAGGATTGCGAGAAGGCAAAGTTAGCCGTGCTTTCTCCAGGTGAGTAGATGGCACTGTCTCCGCATCACTACTAAAACGCAACATCCACTGGCTCAGGCGTGTGGCAGTCGATCCATCAGAGCTGGTGATCCTCTGAGTGCATTGGTTACTCAGCGATGATGCTGAAAACTTCTGTTTAGTTTAGCTTTTGGTAATAAATACTTTACATTACAGAAAGGTTGCAGATCCAGGGGGGTTACTGACATAGAGATTTATAGTAAACTGAGATGCTGGGGCTGTCATACCGCTGCTTTGTTGACGGTGGAGCAGAGGGATGCCAGTGTCTTGGGGAGCTCCCATGCCTGTTTACCTTCTGGCTCTCTCCTTTTAGGTAGGCTGCTCTAGATAATTCTGCCAGAGTCATCAGCCACACTCTGATAAGTCTCATAATTCTTGTGCTCTATAAATCCAAACAGAACTAATTCCATCTTTGTCTTTTTCCGAGTGAGTGATTGCCCACTGGTCCAGTCCAAGGCTGATGGAAGATTGTATACTATCTTTGCCACCACAGACCATACTATGATGCCACCAGCTGCCCACCAACAACCAACTACTGTGACCTGCTCCAGATGCCCTACACTACTGACCACATTCAAGTTTATATGGACTTTATTGGCTGTTATCATTATTACCATCATCATCATCATTCCTGTCCCACTACTTTCACCATATCAGTTCACCTCAACATTACAACAACATCATAGGATTGTGTGATTTATCAAGAACTTGTAATTAGTTGACCAGAAGAGGATGGGTCCGCCATGTGAGTTCGGTTCCTCCCAAAGTTTCTTCCTCCAGCTCTGAGGGGAGTTTTCCCTTGCCACTGTCGCCATAGGCTCACACACTGGAGATTTGGTGTTTTGTTATTACCAACCCTGTAAAGCTGCTTTGAGACATCCGTTGTAAAAAGTGCTTTATAAATAAATTTGATTTGATTTATCGGCAGCAGCTGGAAGAGGGGTGGTGGCTGACTTTACATGAGTCAGGGGCATTGGAAGTGATTAGGAGAGTCCTAACAATTGGGGGGAAAATTGTGATAAAATAAAAAACAAAACAATAAAGGTTTTCTGGTCCTTTCCACAAAAAAGCAGAGGTGTTACCCTGATGTTCTGGCTAAGTTTCCCACTATTAATCATCTTCATCTTCAAAAACTGGCTTACCTCACCTCTCTGTCTTATAGCTAATGCATGGTGAGAGCTCTGCTGTCACATCATCCTGGTGGATGCTGCACATTGGTGGTGGTTGAGGTGAGTTTATAATGTCACTTTGAGTGTGTAGAAAAATGTAAGTGTAAGTAAATATAGTACATATGAGAACACACCCTGTCTAAATATTTAGGCATTTTTGAAAACATGAATGAGTGCATGTGCTTGCATTAGGTTTAAAGAGTTGGTGTTAAGGTGCTATCAGCAGGCCACATGCTCTTGTGTGTAAGTGTGTGTGTGTGTTTGTATCTTCATCCTCTGGTCGTATGCAACAGTGTTCCTCCTTTTCACCAGCTCAGCACAGATCACAGCTAAGCCCTGCGGCCATCAACCACTGTCACTTTATATTCAAATAATAACACACGCAGAACAGTTATTGATTCCAGTCCTAGAAAACAAGACAATGATTGTGCTTGGAAATTACTGCAGGAATGGCGGGTTCAGGCCCCTCCGGCAAACAAGCTGAAGATTTATGTTCAAGCTTCCCCTCTCTTATAGCGTGACAAGGAGAAGAATGACCCAGTCCATATCTGGTTCACTTTTGGGTCTTGATCGATGGACCCTTCTAAAAATGACTGTATCCGGCTTTATCCTTGGGAAAAGGAGCGTAGAGCAACCTCTTGCGCCTTTCAGGTGTCAGCGGTGACTTACAGGAAATGTCTGGGGAGAGAAAAGTCTCTGTGCACTTTGGCTGTAAGCCGTGAGGTGTGTAAAACTGTGTCAGGAGCGACTTTAAGGTGACCGTCAACTACAGTGGCTGAGGGTTACCATTGCAATCACAGTTCAGCAGCAAATGAAGCTATTTTCCTGCATCTTTTAAGATATTTAAGTTGTAATTCAGGCCAGAAACTACAGGAAGAAATTAAAGTTGTGGTCTCATCAGTCATACACAGTGGAAACTCGGTTTGCATCATTAATCTGTTCTAAAGTGCCTGATGATAAACAAAACAAACAATAACTGAAGCAATATTTCCCCTAAGAAATAATGTAAATCCAATTAATCTGTTACAGACACTGCAAAATATTAACAAATTTTTTTTTTATATATATAATAACTATAGTTTTACATACAGAACACAATGAGAAATAAATACAAAAGTCAAATGAAAAGGATAAATTAATATTTAACATCATTCTCTACACTCTATATGAGAAACAAAGCCAGAGAAACAAAACCGTAATGAACAATGAACATGTGCGTTAGTGAGGAATACGTGGGTGGTTGCTTTGTTTTTGCAGAATTAGCATCAAGTCTCATGTGCATGCCGGCAAAAACCAGGCAGATATAGGATATCTGGAGCAAAATTTTCCAGAAAAAAGTTGATGATAACCGAATTGTACGATAATCAGGTTCTACTGTATACATATTTTTACTGTGCTGTAAAAGTTACTGTAACAATAACAGGTTCTACTGTATACATATTTTTACTGTGCTGATGTGGTCCACTTCTGGCAGAGATATGGCAGTGTTACCTACATATGAGCCATCAGTGGCCCACATATTAAAAAGCCTATTTGGCCCACATGTTCTAAAACAGATGTATTTCACTTCTGGCAGAGATATGGCAGTGTTACCTACATTTGGCTGATATGTGGCCCTAATCTGGTGTATATGTGGCCCACATCCTGCAACCGAGACTGGTACGCCCAAGTGCAATCAATCCATGCAGCAAGTGGGCCAAATGAAATGAGGGATGTGGGCCAGAATAATTTTGCTATCTAGGTTTAAACTGTAAAAAAGAAAGTCAATGAAAAAAATATATTTTTTCTTTTTTTTGTCATTTTGCTTATTTTTCTCAAAAGTGAAATAAGGTCATACCAAAATATTATGGCCATGGCCTCAGCATGTCATTTGACAGGATTTGCTGCATGTATAAATACGTGAGCGCACCAGTCAGTTGTAGCAGGGTACAAAACCATCATAATGAACATAATTTCACTTATGTACAAAAATGCATGATAATAGGGTACCAGGTGGAGATGCTAGCATCTCAGAAAACTTTGATGCTCTAGAGCTGCTGTAGTGAAGGTGTACTGAGAATTGACTTCTTCTACATTGAGAACCTCACAACAGCATTATTTGTATCATGTCATTTGGTACCATTCTCATGACATACTGTATATATCACAAATTCATGTTTTGCAGAAAACTCAAATCCCCCCTCCCAATTTTTTTTTTTAACTGGATAAAAGGAGGGCATGTAGTCCAGTGGTATGTGTATGTGTTTCATGTTTGAGGTCCAGGGTTCACTCACCTGCATCTCCACATCCTTCTGTTTGACTTGGTTTCTATCCCCAGAACAATAAGACATGGCTGAAGTGCCCTTGAGCAAGGCACGGAACTGCTAACTGCTCCCTGGATGCTGATGGAGGCTACCCACCTCTTCAGGCAAGTGTGTATGTGTCTGTGCACACATGGAAAAAATGTAAGGTCAAATTCTTTTGTCTGTAGCACCCTGGTGAAAGTCAATAGTGTGTCAGTAACTATAGTGCGATTGCAGATATTTCTACACTACACTACATTACACTACTGCTTTACTGTATAGTACTTACCAGTATTTTACCTCATTGTTCTATTAAATGAGTGGGCAGCATTTAGGCAGTACCCAACCTGATGATAATGTGCATAATAATTCAGTTCTAACCAGATCTGAGGTCTGAAAATTACTATCATCCATCCGTCCATTATCCCATCCACTTAATCCTGATCAGGGTCCCAGTTAGTACCCTACCCCCTCACTGGGCCAAGACAGGGCATTACACTATGCTAACAAAGCCTAGCATAGGACAGCAATCGATCGCTGGGTGCACACACATTAGAGTTCCCAATTCATCTGACCCCCATGTTTTTGGATTGTGGGAGGAAACACACACAGACACAGAAAGAACATGGGGAACACATGAGGGACTTGATCCTAAGACCTCAGTGTTAACCACCAAGCCTCCATGAATTACTATCAGCTTGAGCAGCATTTTATAAAAGTTTACAGCATTTACAGACTTCATATACTAGGTCATCTTTCTTGCTGTCCTTCTATTTCCTTCTCATCATGTTTAGGATGGGAAGAAATCCTTAATTCACCGAGGAACTAATATTCCAATATAAAGGCTTCATCTTCATGGGCATGACTGATGGATGGAGGACTGCATAATCCCTCAATTTACATGAAAGCCCCAATCGTATAGTTAACGCTCAGGCTCATGCAAGCATGGCTCCGAGCGAGGCTCCAAACGCACATAAGCGATCGTGTCAGTCTTACTTAACATCGCTGGGTGTGGGGCGGAGAAGCAGTCGGCCAATAAACAGCTCTCGTTTGGCACTGAATCGTCGGCAAATCTGCCATAGCAGCTCGGAAGACTCCTCAGGGCTAATTGGAGGATCCTCGGCAGACGGCTGTCCTCGACATGTGGAACCACTTGTTACGGACCATTACGCACGAGTGAGCTTCGCTTGCACATTTGCCGCTAATGCACTCGATTTTCCAAGCGGGGTTTATCACAGAGCCCCTTGGAAAGAAAAATAATACAGTGTATGTCATGATTGTAATTGATTTTACATTACTGTACATATCAGAGAATAGGTAATTCACATAATGCATGTCAGATTATGGAGCTTATTATATCTTTAAAGCTTGTGTAAAGAGCTCATTGGTTATGAAGGAGAATGCAACCCTCCCACCCTCATCCCACATAATACCACCACTTCTGCTAGAACCACCACCATCAACAGCACCATACTGTGATAAGTAATTGAGGTCCCATTCTGTTTTGACCATCCGCCATATTGTTTCCATTCCATAAATGAGAACCGCAGATTATTTTAATTCCTTTTCTTTTCTAATTAAACTGTTTAATTAAACAAGTGTAACTCATGATAATTCACACAGCAAATCTGTTTACTGCAGTTTTGATGTCATGCAAATTAGCCTTCATGATTACATTGACTAGTACATCTTCAAAAATGAAGTTTCTAATTTAATTCAAAAAGGTAAACTGTCATATTTTACATTCATTACATGAGAAGTGACATTTTTAAGGCTGTTTTGTTTACATGCAGATATTGTTTGATAGTAATTATAATGCGCAATATACTGTTATTTGATTTTCATATATTCTTCTTCTTCTTCCACCGGAATTTTGACGCATTTCTTGTCCCGCAGTTTTCGAGATATCAACACCATTCCAACTCCAGATTGTTCGGTCCGATTGTGTGATCCGGGCTCGTATACAGAATTTTGATCAGATTTGCGGTTTTCCTAAAAACTTCCTTAATCTGGGATTTTTTTTCCATAGAGAATGAATGGGGAGCAAAAATGCATGCTCATCTACTGTACTTCTGCTTGACCGATTCGCACCGTTTCAAATACACTATATCAGGGCAGGCCCCTGAGCAGAAATTCACTGTTGTTTTGACCCGTACTCATTTATTTGTTGTTTTATTGCCATCCCTTTTTCGTCCCATTGACTTCCATTCATTTTCACCCATATCAAATTCCAGGCTTCCTTTTGCCAGACAACAACCAACATCGATATACTACATCATGGCAGGTAACAGAGCTCTAGTCCAGAGCTATACTGACCCGCACTCCTTTTTTTGTCATCTTTTCTTCCCTCGTTCCTCCCATTGACTTCCATTCATTTTCACATACACTCAAGCCACAGAGTTTCTGTGTCCCAACAGCCACCAACATTCATGTACTCCATCAGGACAGATAACAGAGCTCTAGTGAACCATAGCAACTGCCTTGGGGGCCGCAGCGACCACCTCAGATACCACAGCATCACCTTGCAAACCAAAATTGGATACCTTAGCTTGTGGGCCATGTTAGCAATGCGCAACATCCCGCGTTTCCTTCAGGAAATGCACTTTTCTAGTTAGTAATTATTAGTTTTGTTTAAAATTATTTTATTTAAATATTATTTTGTTACATTGTTGTGCGTTTGACTTATGAAAATGGCTTTAGTTCGCAATACATTTAAAATATTCCTGTACATGTTGTATAAGGTCAGTACTGTCACCAGTCTTCATTTAGTTAGTTGGTATTTGGCCAGCCCATCAGCATCCGTTTAAGTAAGTGAGCAGTAGAAACATCACAGTAAATGTTAGCCGCTGCTAGCGAGCCAATATAATGAATCACGTCGACACTTTTATCAAAATTAACAGTTAGATAACACACAAACCATCTTACCTCAGTAAAAGGTTTATTTCCTTTATTCAAGACTGGAATGTATTGGTCACAATAAACAAAGTAAAGGCAACAGAATACCACCGGTAAGAAAGTCTCCTGACAGCATCTCACGGCGGGAGTGACGAATTCGGCATAACACCAGATTATGCTTTTTGGAATTTCACTGATGAGGTTCATTTATGCTTGAATTAATTGAGCGAGTAGGTTTGTGTGTATTTTCACTGATGACTTGGATGCTGCCCACAGAATTTATTGTGCCCCACCTGGATCTCTATTCTAGAGATGCCACTGGTTATTAAGTTAGTTCAGGTAAAGACAAATTTAGCATCTACAAAGCAGTCGACTGTTAGAATCTCAAAATAACATGTTTTGGAAGCAGAAAGCTGGGAATGAAGCTGATGTTTATGGAGGTGTACCTGCTGGTGCTGTTGTGAGCAGTTTTAGTCCATTTTTCAGCACTTGGACAAGGCTCTGACCAACAGCTGGGCACACTGCAGTATCCCCACAGCTTTAGACAGGAAAAGTGGGGCACCAGGTGCCTCCCCTCACACACACACACTTACATACACTCCAATCACCTCCAATACAAACTCACTACTACACACACACATGTAACACCAGCACATTTATATTCACACAGGTAGTCATACACATGCATCTGTGAACATATGTATCGTCTGTACACAAATGCTATGCACACACAAACAAACACACTGCTTGCCTCAGGTGATGCCCCCCCTCCTACATTTAGCATGGGACTGTTTATTTCTTTGGACAAAAATAATGTTCACCTACTTACACTAGAGCTTTGTGTTTATAAATACTGGGCACAAAGCCTTGCTCTAGCCAAGTTAAGTAGGTCAGAAGGTAGTTTTGGATAGAGTCTATGTGTGTGTGTGTCACCTCCATTTCAGAACAATCTCTCCATGCCTATAAATACCCATCCAAAAAAAGAAAAATAGAGCAATAAAAGAAAACCTGCTCTGCTTGGACCCCTAAAAATGGAAAAACAAAAATGAATAAGCTGAGAAACTAATAAGAAGAGTTTATAGAAGCCAAGATATTTCGTTGGTGCTTTTTGTTTCTGATAACATAGAATGATACTCCCAAGACTAAAAATACTATTTTCTGATTGGATGGCAGGTGTGTAATTCTGTATAAAGGAACACTACACAAAGACCAAAAAACAAACCAAAAAACAAACAACCCCCCCCAAAAAAAAAAAATAAATAAATAAAAATAAAAACTTCTATATTATATATATATATAATAGATATAAAAAATCTATTGATTAACAACCTATCTACAATAACAACAGTCAATAACCCAGCTAAAAACTGGGGCCACCAAAAAAAGTACAAACTACACTTGGGCAGTTTGTTCTCTTTAGGAGAACAGCAGCTTTCTTCTTACAACCCTGTCATGCACACCACTGTTGTTCAGTGTTCTCCTGATAGTGAACTCATGAACAGTTACCATCAGTTCCTTAGTGAGTTTGTGGACTATTACACACCATGCTTTTGGTGTGTTCTTTGTTAGTCAATCTCTCCTGGGGAGGATGATAATGGTCTCGAATTTCCTCCATTTGTACACAGTCGAAACTAACACATGTGCCCAAGTGTCAGTACCTGCATAAACAGTTGAGGCAGTGTAATACAATGTGACAAACTATTACACCTTCTTTTTTTTTTTCACGATTCAAAAATAATCTCCTCAACTGTTGCCATGCAAATTTTAAAACCTGTTGTGCTGAATGAAAGTAGCACAGAGAAATATTCAGGTACCCAGAGCTGTATGTGAACATGTTGCTATGCAAATACACCGATCAGCCATAACATTGAAAACCACTTCCTTGTATTTACACTCATTGTTCATTTTATCAGCTCCACTGGTCATACAGGTGCACTTTTTCAGTTCTACATTTACAGACTGTAGTCCATCTGTTTCTCTGTATACTTTATTATCCTCCTTTCACCTGATCTTCAATGATCAGGACCTGAACAGAGCAGGTATTATTTGGGAGGTTGAATGTTCTCAGGACTGCAGTGACACTGATGGGGTGGTGGTGTGTTAGTGTGTGTTGCCCTGGTCCAAGTGGATCAAATACAGCTAGAGTTGACTAATATGGTAATTTATAACAAGTGTATCACAACCTGAAAAAGATGTTTATATTTTTTATAGCATTTTTGATCATCAAGTTGACACTTCATGGTTCTGTTAGAACATCAATAAAAGGCCTGACAGTACTTCAGATCATACAGTCATAGAATCTGATGTTGGAGATAAAGATAAAAGAGAGAAAAGAGACAACGGAGAGTAAAAGGAGATGCCACCTTGAAAGGACAGCAGATGTGTGCTACCCATTAACAATAGTGATTCAGCGTCCCCCTTGGACCATGTGGAAAGGTGTTCTTCTTTTCAGCACAGCTGGCCCATGTGCATCACTAAAGATCGTTTAGCGAAGCCAGAAAGATCCAGGCCAGTCGGCACTCGCCTCCTTAATTATCAGCCCATATGGGGCTAGCGCTGGTGGGGCAGCACCAGTCACATTGTTGATGGAGCCACAGCTCCACACCTGCAACCGCCTTGGCCTGGAGAGAACAGTTCATTTAGTTTAGTTATTTATTTTTTTACCCTGATGCAATTAGCTAAGGCTGATGGCCCTTTTATCTCGTTAATTGTGAATACTGTGGACATTAATTCAAGTTAATTAAATATTAAGAGAGAAAACAATGCCGTAGAAAAATATATTTATTTGTTATTGGATGGTTGTTAAGAGAGTAACCTTCAACATAATTTGAAGGATTTCACACCTTCAGACATGGTTCCAAACATGATTGTTCTACAGCATCATCCAGAAAACATTTGTTGTACCTTTATTCACCTTTTTCTACAATTATTGAGGAAAACAGATTAACAAAGTGGCAAATGATCAACTCGTGATTCCACAGCGGATCAAGTTTTAAAGAACCTTCCAGTAGGTGGAACATTATTTGTCATTTTTGAAATTTGACATTTTTGTTAATAAGTATAAAGTTTAATGAGTCAGTGCTGATATTTAGAGTGATGGGAAGCTAATATCCAGTATATAATGCTGATATCATGTTGTGTCTTTTTTTTGCACCTGTGTCAATACATATAAATATATAAATATAAAAAATAAAATAACTGTTTGAAAGTATATGTTTTTCGGTCATGTCTTCATCTGCCCATGTAGAGTAGTGAAATTGACAATATTCAGAGCTCTAACATTGTTTTACAGCTGGTACACTAATTAGGCTGCCTGCAGATGTGCCTGTAAATGAGCCAATAGGCTGGTTTGACCCAGTGCTGCTCAGACCAATCACTGATCATTATAATCTTGCGAGTGTGATGCAGGTGGCTGCAGGTTTCCGAGGCAGACTGCAGACCCCACAGGCTGTGCAAGCTGAGAGATGCTTGAAGACAATATGTAATATCTAGATATATAAGTAGTACACTGTATTTATTGATATTATAGGCCAGGAGTCGGCAACCTTTACCACTCAAAGAGCCATTTGATTCTAAAATGAAGATAACACTGTATATATTGTGTTTTTTTTTACCTTTTACACTTTGTATGAACAACTATAGTGTGTTGCTTATGAAATCCATGAAGTGCTACATAGAAAATGACATTTTATTTATGTAACAAACACATTTTGAACTCTTAAAAAAAACAATTAAAAAAGCATGCCGAGTTGAAGGTCTCTTTCAAATGAATTAAAAAGCTAAACTTAAATTATCCATGTGGCAAACAAAAAATGCAGTGAGCCATTATCCTTATATTGTTTTTGGGCTTCACGAACATGTACCAGAGCCTTGACCTGAATTTTAAAAATAAATTGGAAAAAAACACTTTCACTAAACAATGAAAAATAAATATTTGGAAAATATCTGCAGAAATAATTATTTTACCTGGTTAATGGGACTTCTGCTCCTGAACTTGTTGCTGACCCCTGTTACAGGCATATATCATGTCTAATCAGAAACTGGAAAATAAGATCTTTGTCCTGCGAGTTCTACAATTTTGACATGATATCACAGAACTAACTTTCTGAGTTGGGGGATTAGACACTGGAGGGACATTCAAGAGAACGTTTCTCAAACAAAAGTCAAAAACCTTTCAGCTCTACAACATTAATCCAGTACAAATGAGCCAGTCAGACCTTTTTTAACCTTCTGGAGTCTGAGTGTTTCCAGACACCCTGATATAGTCTGACGTTGTTTCACTTTTTACAATTTACACCCATTTAAAATTATTTTTTCCCAAAGTGTTACACAGGCTTTTGTTCAGCACAAACGCAGCAACAACAGTGTCAAAACAGTAAGAGTGTTGTATTCAATTTATATTTTGATTAAGTCTGCTCTAAACTTAGACTTTACAAAAACCTGTTTTCAGATGTGCTGATATATTGTGAAAACACACTCTAAACATTTCTAGCCAAGACTTTTTAGAAATTGTGTGGTTTTATTTCTAAAGCTTAACTAATGTGAGTTTACATGTTTTACTCATTCAGTGGTTCCTAAATCGAATTCTTATGAGATCGGTGTGAGGCGAGAGGTGTTAGTTCAGATGAGCGTTGTTCTGTTTGTAGAGACAAAATGGGTGTTTACACACATTCCTAGTTCATTAATCTACCAATGGAATGTCTGGAATCACCATGTCATTGGAAAAAATGTGCTCTGAGTCAAGCTGAACAATGTGTCACTGCTTATTTAATATTCTCTCACAATAATCTAAAAATATATTTTGATTAAAGCTATATATATTTGAAAAGTAGAGGTTTCTGGGGCATGTTTTGGCTTGTTTCTAAGATGAAATCTCAGAGTTATATAAGTCTTCTTGCAAAATTTTGTTATACCACTGGCGGAGAGCTGACTCTATATGGTTAAATTAATACTTTTATTCCATTTTACACCAACAACAACCATAATAATTATTTTACAGTTATATATATTGACCACCACAAAGCAGGTATTTTTGTGTGTAGGATACTCTGCTCAGCTCTGCTGTGTCTGATCCACTCATGCACATGCTAACACACCACCACCACAACAGTGTCAATGCACTGAACTACAAAGTGCACCTATGGTCAGTGGAGCAAATGGAGTGTAGATTCAAGGTGGTGGTTTAATAATATATATAGGTCAGTCGAATCAGTCAAATCTTTTACAAATTGCATTGCAGGGCTTCTTCTGTTGCAACTAATCCAGCTCCAGTAGGGCTTAATATAACTTGCTCTGTGTGATTAAATGATTCCTATTGTACTGGTTGAGGAGTGAGCAGTATTATTTTATTCTAGGTTACATGCATGAGGTGAGATTTGAATCACTTCTACAGTCATAAATGTAGCTATGCCAGGATGGTGAATTTATCAATGTGTCTTGCTCCAATTTGTCACAAAGACTGGACACATGTCGGAGAAATTTGCTTCCCAAATCAGGTGAAGATGAAACCTGCAGGGTTTATTCTTTAAAATCTGTAAGACACGCTCACTCTCGACTCTCCGATGTTATCATTACCAGTGTAAATCGAATTGAGTGATGGACTGAGGCAAGACAAATCTCCACGGTGACAAAAGTGCTGACTTTTCAAAGAGGGGGTGGAGGGGGATGATGGAGGGAAAAGAAGGTGGAAAGAAAATGACTGGCTTCTCCAAGAATCCTCATAGTGGCAGCATGCAAATGCTGGGTTAAGAAATAATCCACAGGGTGTTATTGAGAGGAGAAGGGCCACTCGTTTCTCCACATTCCCCACTTGCTCGCCTGCTTGGTAATGTGCGCCTGGTAATTAGATATTGATTTGCTCTGTCGATGAGTATTCTGAACCGCTGTCCTTTGCCGTGACAGGTAGAAGGCATGAAAGTCTGAACACGTCTTGTTACCGTGGCCTCGAGCTACTGTAGACGTGTGCTTGTGCTCTCCGTGGCCACTTTGATAAATAATTACACATTCTTTTTTTGCGCGAATAGGGAGAACAATTGGCGACTTGTAACCTCTTCGCTAGGAAAGATCTATAATTCAGATGGGCTTGGAATAAAGATCAGACACAAATATTTCATTGAAAAGCTTAGTTATGTTTCCATGAAGAAAAGGGAATTGTCAAATTAACATGGGATGGGCATTGGTCTAGTGAATATCAATTCACAGAAGTGGGGCTACAATTGGTGAAAGTACGCCAACCTATGAACAGTCAAGGATTTCTGAACAGAAATTTGGCTATTCAGGTAAACAATGCAGTTAAAATCTACTTCCTGGTCTGAGAAAAGGCCAAGCTTGATTTGATTTAGACCAACACTTCTAGCAATATGATGTCAACATATTTGACACTGAAATATTTTTGGCTGTGAAGCTAACAATGCTAACAAACAATAGAACTCAATAGTTCTCAATCATTTCAGTCAAATTATGTTCAAACCTCTCTTAACCCTCTGGAGTCTAATGGTATTTCAGACACTCTGATGTAGCCTGACATGGCTTGACTTTTTTTTTTTTTAATTACACCCATCTAAAATTATTTGTTTTCAAAATGTTACGCAGGCTTTTGTTCAGCACAAACTCAGCAACAACAGTGTTGAAACAGTAAAAGTCTCATAAATCTATATTTTGATTAAATATGCTCTAAACTTAGACTTTTCAAAAACCTATAATGTGAGGTGACACTCTGTTTTCTCAGCCACTAACCCTACATTGTATATTCATGAGTCTATTGAGGTCTATAGGTCAGGTTCACCTCAGGTGAGAGGTCTTTGTTCAGTTCAAATTCCACGGCCAGTAATCCAACCAATGGTATTTCCGGAATTACCATGTCATTATCATATAAATGATAGATCACATCACTTGGCAGGAAATAATGCGCAGTTGTCTGACTTGCTCTCACAAACGTGTCTCTGCTTATTTAAGCTCCTCTCACAAATAACTAAAAATACATTTAAATGCATGCTATATGCATTTGAAAAGTAGACCTTTTAACTTTTACAGTGTATGTTTTGTTTTGTTCCTAGGATAACATCTTGCAGAGTTATATAAGTGTGTTTGGAATGTCTTTAATATGCTGCCAGCAGGATAGCCAACTACTAATCCTTTCTGTCTCTAAAACATCTCTAAAATGTTAATTAAGATCTGAATATCATGTGAGTGGGTTGTGGGAAGATTTGGTGATATATATTTTAATGGAAACAACCAGACTCTTTAGCTGAGTTTGTTAGCAATTGTTAGCATTGTTAGCTTCGTAGCTCCAGTTCTGCAGCAAAATTTGTACTCCAAACATATCCAAACTGATCATCTCCATCTGAGGTAAGTGGAAAGTTGTGTAGCTACTGAACCTCTCCTTTAAATGTATTTCTCCTAAAACAAGCAAAGAACCATTCAGTTTTAAGAGTGTGGTTGATCTTTTTCATGTGTAGTTGATTCAATTTTAATGCTAATTGTCAAGCCAAGAGCTTGTTTTCAGGTCAGGCATTAGTTTAGAGTAATCTATAAATGATGTAAGATTCTTGTGTCTGACAGACCTAAATTGCGCACCCAAGTGATGGCCAGTGTTAATGGAAGTCTTTGCATTGCCGTGCTTTGAGCTGGCCTAGTTTTGGTGAAAGTGTAGTTTTTGAGACTCAAGCCTTTCTCCAAAGAACAGAAGGCCCTGAGTGGCCAACATCAAGAAGAAAAAAAACAAGAGAATGAACACTTGTGTATTCATAAAACAGAGAGTAAACAGAAAGAAAAGAACTTGTTCCCCCAAAGCTGTGAGGATTCACTTTTGAATGAAGCCTCACATGTCCTTGGAGGCCAAACAGTTCATACTGAGAAGCTAAATTTTCTCTATATTACCTTCTAGGCTGTGGGCTCTTTGTGAAGAATGGGAAAAAAAATAAAAAAATTTGCATATATTTTAAATTGCACCAACCCTGCTTTTATTACATTTCACATTTTTGTTCACTTAATTATGTGATTTTATGTTTTAAAAAATAGCTTTTTTTTCATTTTTATCTTTTGTTTCTTTTTATATTTTAAATTAGTAAGGTTGCTTTTTATTATTGTGCCTTCGAGACATATGTATATGAATGCTCTGATTGGCTGCTTTGTATTACACCTCTTATGTAATGTAAATAAAAAGCATTCTAGGCTGAAACACTCCTTATAATGCAAATGGGTAGGTCTGAATTGATGAGCAAACAAACATGCATAATTAAGATTGTTTTGAGTGAAGACAACACTGAGACAATGAGTTAAAAATATATATATTTTTTTCAATATGTGGACTTTTTGAACTGTCAGTGAACAATACTCATTTTTGTGATATAATACAAATCTACACATTTACATATACCTGTCGATTCAGCCAAGCATTGTTTACTAAATTAGCTACAAATAGATATTGCTTTGAGTGATTTTGAGTAAACCTATGTTGCTTATATCTCACATCATTGTGAAGAGGTTCACCAAGTTTAACACCAATTGGTCAACAGACATAGATTAAGGTCAGTGTATAGTCCGGGTGACCAATGTCGCAAAAAATAAATAAATAAATAAATAAATAAATAAAAAATTAGTGTCTGCTGGATGTTGCAGACTATGCTATGTGAATTTGAAAGAGTGCAGTGTGTCACCTGCACTATAAACATGAAGTACTGAATGTTATTCATGTTATGCTACAAATATTTAAACAAATATGTGCACCATCAGTTAATAAACTTCCAATATATGTATAATTTTATTACAAATAAATATGTATATAAAAAACTGTCTATTCAGCCTACAACAGTTTAGACCCACCAGTTCACAAATAGAGCCTGTTTTATTCTAAGGAATAAAATAATTCTGAATATGGTTAAAGGACTGGTGAAGAATATAGGCTCTAGAAACTAATAAATAAATACAAATATAAATAAATAAACAAATAAACAACCTGAACCTACATTTTCAGCTTTTTTTGTCATCCATAGCAGCGATGTGTGCACAGTACAGTCCTTATGGAAAAGGTAATAATCACAGTATAAAAATGATGATAAAAAAGTAAACAACATGTTGTTAGATGCAGGAACAATTTAAAAAATTTACTTCATGAAGAATTTTGAAGTCCAAAAAGCATTTAGAGTGTGAACAAAAAATAAATAAAATTTAAGTTGAACATCCATGTTCTCCTCTGACATAGTTGGAGTCTAATTTTTGATGTTGTAATGACTTGACAATCTTATATGTTAAACAGTTTATTATTGTTGTTGTTGTTGTTGTTGTTGTTGTTGTTGTTATTATTATTATTATTATTATTATTATATTATTATTATTATTATTATATTATTATTATTATTATTATTAATAATAATAATAATAATAATAAAAAATTATGTTTATTGGCAAACATTTCAAAATTTTTAGTTACAGTTACAGTTATTGCTGGTGACAACAAAAGCATATTGTAATTCATCCATCCATCCATCTTCTTAACTGCTTAATCCTGGTCACTGTGCTCTGTTTATTGGGTGCTGGGCAGGACTTTAGACTAATTTAATTTTAATTAATAATGTGTATTATAGTGCACTGAAATAAGCTGAGAAATGTTGTTGGAAGTGCAGATTTTAAACTTTCAACTGGTGCTGTATTTGATGTTTGTAACTATTAACTATTAATTATTATATTTTAGATTAGTAAGAAGCCTAAAGTGTTAACTTGAATGTAAATGGAACTTGTTATATTAGTAACATCTGGATAGTTGATCTAGAGGTTTAAGAAGTGAATAATATGCAATTGTAGCTACATTAGTTAAGAAATCAGTCCTTTCTCTGCACTAACCTCACCCCATGACAGCAAAGTCATGAATACGATTCTAAAAAGGACAGTTTAACTAAAAGGACCCTTTGTGACTAAAAGTGAGAAAGCTGTGGAGAAAACTCTTCAAAAGCTCCACCATCTGTATTCAGTTCTGAAAGACTTCCTGAGGCATTGATTGAGTGCCCATATATTTCCTGTCACTTTCCTCACCGTATCCATCCCATTAGTCTGAGAGATCAGCGACTAGGCCAAACCTTCAGCCCTGTCTCCATTCGATCAGTTCCCCCATAGCTGTCCCATAAACTCAATCAGACAGCCTGAGGCCTTTGCATATGGGGATTTAAATAGCCCTAGAGTCAGCAGACTGTCCATCCTAATGCTCTTCACTGATGGCTTTGGGTCGAGAGTGGTCAGACAGCCTGGTGACTTTTCGTTTGTGTCGTTTCTCTTCTAAGTGCATCCTCAGTCATCGCCTCTGAGGTGAAACAAGGTGACCTTTGAGCTCAGCTGCTTTTGCAATCTTAAAACTAGGAACATGACTGGAGAGTGTTGCTCAAATGAGTATTCATACACATTGTGATTACACCAACAGTACTTTTATTTTATTACACACCTTTTCCACAAGTTAATACAGTTCACTGGTGGTCTTAATGAAATATCTGTGACATGTACTGTTCAAAATATCAAAAGGTTTAAGCATAGTAGCCCACCTGATCAGCCTTTCTAAACAGCCTCAATCAGAATGGATTGCCTATTCCTGCTCACCAAACTCCTTATATAGCCAATGAAAGTTAAGGTCTGTCATCATTCTAGCCCATTTTTAGGGGGCTTCAGTTGTATAATCCACTCTCTTTGGTATAAATGGTATCTACTCTGACTCTTACCCTCCACTTTGCCCGCCCAGAGTTGAGTGCCAGGGTTTGCAGGCCAGTTCAGTGAGTAGTTCTAAAATTCTAAAAGCAGAGCTGTCTATAGATTGTACTGAAATGACTTATTTAGGTAATAATTTCTGGTTTTATTGATTTACGTTAATGCAGATATAATATATAGCGGCTACTGTAGGAGGAAAATTATCTAAAATGTGTTTTGTGTGTCCAACAGTTTTATTTCCATCAAATCTGCTGATGTTTAAAATGAAAGTAACACACTTGCCACTGGTGTTTGAGTTTGTGTCCATGATATCCTCTGAAACTGTAAATGATCTTCATTATATTGATAACAGATTATTAGTGTGATTTTAATCTGAGTAGCTCACAGCAGCCAAATATTCTATGAAAAAATGCTATAAATTGATATTAATCTATTTATTTGTCTGTTATTAAATAAAAATACTTGTTATTTGCTTGTTTTATATATATATATATATATATATATATATATATATATATATATATATATATATATATATACACACACACATTTGCCATATATATTTGATCAGTATGGAGTCTGCGGGGCTGCTAGAAATGGCATTGACAGGCTACACAGCTTCTTTGGGAGATAAACTTTTTGTGAATCTATTAAAAATTGCAGAAATCACAAAAAATATTGCTTCTTATTCCCTATCAGGCCCCAGAAGATAACTTCTGTGCCATTTAAGGTGGAAGAGGACAGTAATAGGTGGTCAAAATAATGTAAATGCTACAGCATTTAAGGTGAAGTGGAAATTCAAATAAGAAGCTTCACAAAAAAGGAGCAGAAATCAGCAGAAATACTTGAACTGACTCAGTTAATCAGAGACAGTTAACCAGACAAGTGTCGGTTCAGTTCTGTACATTTATGCTTAGCTCTGAAAATAAAGCAAAATCAAATAAAATAAAAATGGCACAGCTACTCAGATGGAGGCGGAGTTAATTCTGTTGAGTCCACTTATTGCTTAATAAGCAGCTTCATCATTTGTCGTCTTTAAATAAAACTTTTCAGCACTATTTCCCACAACAAATCGCTATTAAAAATAGATGTGTCCTATAAGATGACTTTCAAAAAGCTGAGAGAAAGCTTTTATGCTATATTCTATAAAATCCCATTCAATCGTCTGTGCTTTATTAATGCAGTACAGTTGATGGTAAATGGCTGAGCAGTATACAGTATATTCCTCAGTGATGTACTGGATTCTCTGTTCGTCAGCAGTCTTTTATGCTCCAAAATTAATCTACATGTTTGAATCTTTAATCTCCTTACGTTCGAGTCCTATCGACATTGTATCTGTACTTTAATTCGGTTTCCCAGTTTTGAAGAGGATTACAGTTGATTGAGGGAGAATCGCGTCATCTGTGCCGTAGAGGTCACCTTGAAAGAACTGTGATTGGAATGTATTGTGACTGCCATGGATAACTTTGGCAACAGCGCTCATGCCTTCAAACAGCAAGGCGAGTCAGTGGAGGGGGAAAAAAAGCATGATTGAGTTTATATTTGCAAGCACAACAGGAGAATAGGCTAAATGACATTCGCTATCTCCACTGAGTATTTATTGAGGCCGTAGCAAGCAAACGCTTGGAGGCAGATAAGGAAATGATCTGTGTTTCCAGTGCAATGAGAGATCTACTTTCATTCTGGGCTTTCATTAGGAACCACATAAATGTACAGTAGAGGGATCACTGACCTGAGAACTCTATTCACCACTCAGACAAGCCCATTCACTTTAATGGCATCTTTCACACATGCTCTCAGCATGATTGAATAGACCGCTATATATACACAGTGCCCTCCAGAATTATTAGCACCTTTTGGTAAAAATGAGGAAGCTATGAGAAAAACGTCAGATTAGTCTTACAATAAATGAAAGGAGAGACTTTGTGTCAGGTTAAATTCTTCCTAATATGGCATTAATATGATGAATTAATATTAAATGTATACAGAATAGAAGGTTCTTCATAATACAGGTGCATTTTTGTCAAATTCGATTGGAAATGTACAATTATAGGTACAATATGATCCTTAAAGTCCATTTGTGTACCTTACCTGTGTGTTTTTAACTGAACTTTAAACAGTAATATAAACAAATAACTTCAAATACATTAATTAAAACAATCAGATACAGTTATGTGATTTAATTAAATGTACTGAAAACACAAGGTATCCACCCCAGTAACAGTCTCGTTTTTCTGAGAGTGTACATTTGCATTCATATTTTCATTTTTTAAGTCCTAGAAGAGCTGTTTGGTCATTGTCTGTGTTCAAATATTGATTAATATTAGAGATATTATATAATATATTATATATATATATATATATATATATATATATAATAATTATAGAGAGAAAGTAAATAAAAAAAAAACTCAACCCCAACTCCACGGTAAGTAGGTAAGTAAAATTTATTTATATAGCACTTTTCACAGACATAAGTCACACAGTGCTTTACAGAGTGCAATACACAAGGTAACTATAACAACACAGCAATATATAAAACAACACACATTACAAAGAAGACAACAATACCTGCCCGGTCCATTTATCCAAATGCCTGCTTAAAAGAATCTACAGAATCAGCCACTCTTAAAAGTGGGGGCAGTGTGTTCCACAGTTTAGGAGCTATGACTGCAAATGCTCGATCACCACGAGTCTTTAATCGAGAGCGTGGGACAGTCAGTAAGTTTAACTCTCTCGACCTAAGAGAACGAGTTGGTTCATATGGGTGAAGTAGATCAACCACATACAAAGGAGCCTGGTCATGCAAGGGTCTATAAGTCAGTGTTAGAATTTAAACTGGATCCTGAATTCAGCAGGAAGCCAGTGTAAAGATAATAACAGGGGGGTAACATGAGAGCGTCTGTTAGTTTTAGTAAGTAGTCTTGCCGCAGCATTCTGGATCATCTGCAGACAGTCACGGGCTGAAATAGTAAGTGCAGTGAAAAGAGCATTACAATAATCAATGTGAGTAGAGGGGCGGCACGGTGGCTTAGTGGTTAGCACGTTCGCCTCTCAGCGCTGGGGTCTTGGGTTCGATTCCCCATCTGAGCGGAGTTTCCATGTTCTCCCCGTGTCTGCGTGGGTTTCCTCCGGGGTCTACGGTTTCCGCCCACAGTCCAAAAACATGGAGGTCAGGTAAATTGGGTACTCTAAAAAATTGTCCGTGTGTGTGTGTGTGTATATGTGTGTGTCACCCAGCGATGGACTGGCGCCCTGTCCTGGGCTTGGTTGAATAGTGTAATGCCCTGCCCTGCGCCCAGTGGGGGGGTAGGGGACTACCCGCGACCCTGATAAGGATTAAGCGGGTGTGATAATGAATGAATGAATGTGAGTAGAGATAAATGCATGCACAAGCATTTCCAGCTCTGCATCTGTGATTACATACCTTAACTGACTAATGTTTCTTAAATAGAAGAAACAAGATTTTGTCAGCTGTTTAACATGTGAGTCTAACAACAGAGACTGATCAAAAACAACTCCCAAATTCCGCAGGGCTGAGTGGACAGCAGGGGACAAAGACCCAAGATTAGCCTTAATTAGTGGAGTAACCTTTTCCGGAGCAACAATCAAAACTTCTGTCTTATCAGCATTAAGCTGCAGGAAGAGGTACACACCCTCTTGGCCATCACATCACCCCAGCAAGGGGGTCAAAGTAGCTCAACACACTTCCTGGCAGCCTTTTCCAAAGACCTCAGTGTGTGTTCCATAACACCATGAATCCAAGCGACTGAGAGTTCCAGGTTGATAATGTCCATTGAGGACAGGATCCATTGTGAGTATGATGTGGTTACCAGTGTGAAGTCAGCACTTTTTTGACTGCAGTCAATCCAGCCATCAAAATTATTTTCTCTGCACAGTTCAAGGTACAACAAGAAGAAGAGTTGGACTGACCTTGTTACTGGTGCTCCAGTGACAAAATTTTAATTTCAGAGGTGTGGGACACACAACTAGCTTGATTTGAGAGGTGGTGCAGTGCCAGCTTGAACCTAAATACAATTATTATTCATTATTAATCAACATTTATTAATTACTTACAAATATATATTTAAAATATGTTATTATAAATATTGTATTAATACTTATTATTTTATATTAATAATATAACAATAACTATTAAGTGTTATTATTAATAAAATAATTCTAATTTATAGTAATCATTAATAAAAAAATATTAATAAAGTGTTAATTATTAAAAAAATATTAAAAGCATGTAGTATACAATTATCACCCAATTACACCTTGTTAGTCAACTTCACTACAACTCTTTTTTACACTTACTATACTATACCATACATATTACACTTATTTTTGGACTGTATGGTCAATAGACCTCATTTACATAAAATTATACCACATTTTTGAGTAAAACGTAGCAGAAATTCTGAATTATTTAGATAATAGTTAAACTTAGAGGCATGTAAATAGATGACTTATCACAGACTGGTAACCCCACCCACACAGACACAGATTCAAATGTTAATGTTTTAATATGAAACCTGATGCACTGAGGAAACAAGGTTAAAAGAAAAGGCTGTACAAAAAGAATTCTTAGGTTTGTGAGTTTATTTCTATTAGTTCGCTAATCATGAAACTTTCACACAACGTGAAGTCCGGCAGGCATCTTCACACCATGCGAAAAAATGAAAAACATCAAAAATGGAGATATATTTTGTTCTGAAAGTGATGAAATACAATAGCATAGTTCTTGCACTGCTGTCTATCTCTTTCTCTCTCACACTCTCTTTTGTTTTTTCTCCATTTTCCTTTTCTTTGCTCAGTATCAATATTAAGCCGCTTGTGCGATTCTTTGCTGGTTCAAATAAATATCTGCGCGAGCTCCTGCGGGGGTCACGGCCCTGGTGGGTTTCCCTTCAGCAAATAAGATATTGAAAGGGTTTGATTAAGGCTGTTGTTGTGCGGATGTCTATAGACTTTGCTGGGCTGTGTTTATACAAGACTCTCTGGGGTATTGTATGTACCAACTCTTACACACGGACAGAGTGAGGTGGTGTGTAGAGCACAGTGACTGCCACAGTAAGGATAAGGTAAAGTAAAGCTATGAGTATGTATATCTACATGTACTGTATATCTACATGACACTGTTATTGTACTGTTAATACTTTTCCAGGGCAACACTGTTTACAATTATGACGTTTTGGTCCATTTCAATGAATTTTTCTTTTTGTTTTTAGACTTTTAGCTTATGAAAATCAAAAATCGAGAATCTCAAACTATTAGAATATTTCTCTTGGAGTTGTGAGTAAATGACTATTCATCAAATAAATAGTTTAACTATAGGCTTTCATCAAAATAACAAACAAAACCACACACCCAAACTGTAAAATACCACATATATCCTGCAAAATGAAGCACTGTAACCAAAATTATAGATATCATTGCCAAAATCAAACTATACAGAATAAATATATAGACAAAAACGAGGCAAGAAAAATTAGGCAGCATTTTGCCACAAAGCCTCGTGCACATCACAGGCAATATCTTCTTTTGCCTGACATCAAGGGATGAAGCGCCTTGAGTGCCTTATCCATCACTGAATCGCAGCCACATCAATTTCGTCACATGCCTCTTCCATAGGATGCACAGGAGGCATGCACACAAAGGGATGCCACTCGTATACCTTAAACCATCCTCCCGAAAAGAGCTCTGCTATGGGATTCAGAAATGATGAGTATGGTGGGAGGTATTGCTTGAGAAATGGTGGATGATCAGCAAACCAGGTTTCACTGGGGTGATGAAAAACTCACATTGTCCCATCCTACAGTGTACCTGTTTCTTTGATGGTCTGCATCATTCATATGCTTTGGTGATATGAGACTGTTGTGGAGATTGTGCAGAAATATAAGAATATGGGCTGTGTTGTATGGTCTAAGGTTGGCATGACGGTGGAGGACACCATGCATATAGGCGATGGCAGCGCACATTGTCATACTCCCACCATGTTAGCCAGGAACATCTATAATGGCTCTGTGGCCAATGACGTTTCTTCCCCTTCGTCTGGTCTTTGCTAGGTTGAACCAGCCTCATCTATAAAGATGAACTCATGTGGGATTGCATGAGCATCATTTCCAGTACTCCCTGAAAACAAAGAACAATGAAACAATGTGTGTACTGTAGTCAATATTATACTTACATCCACATATGCTTGTCTGAGCTTTGCTTCTTTGAGAGTTTGTTTCAAAAGGCACCGTATAAAGTTGTCTCATTCTGGTTTCGCTTGAGAATGTGAGCCAGTGTGGACAGACTGACTCGTAGAAATGACCGGTGAACATTTGGCCCTTTCCTCCATCACACCATGGTTGTGTCTCTCAGTCCTTTAGCAAAAATAAAATAAAATAAAATTATATATATATATATATAT
>BRDA01072592.1:7069-20426 GCA_036984385.1 Crenuchus spilurus | reverse complement strand
TATATATATATATATATATATATATATACACTGCCTGGCCAAAATAAAGGTCACACACTGTAATATTTTGTTGGATCACCCTTAGCTTTGATTTCATCATGCATTCACTATGGCATCATTTCCACAAGCTTCTGCAATGTCACAACATTTATTTCTGTCCAGAGTTGTATTATTTTTTCTCCAAGATCTTATATAAATGATAGAAGATTTGGACCACTGTGCAAAGTCTTCTACAGCACATCCTAAAGATTCTCAATGGGGTTCAGGTCTGGACTCTGTGGTGGCCAATCCATGTATGTCTCATGCTCCCTGAACCACAATTTGAACCTGATGAATCCTGGCATTGTCATTTTAGAATATGCCTGTGCCATCATGAAAGAAAAAATCCATTGATGGGATAACCATCAGTATATTCAGTATATTCAGGTAGTCAGCTGACTTCATTGTTTGGGCTCATAACGTTGCTGAACCTCGACCTGACCAATTGCAGCAACCCCAGGTCATATCACTGCACTCACAAGCTTATACGGTAGGCACTAGACATGATGAGTGCATCACTTCAGCCACCTCTCTTCTTACCCTGTTATGCCCATCACTCTGGAACAGTGAAAATATGGACTCATTTATTTTTCAATTACAAAATATCAATTGGCAACTTGTTCTGAAATGTAAAGATAAGTTTTTTTGTTCTTGTTCTGGCTCTAATGCAATCACTATTGTTTGAGAGAGGATTTGAGGCAAAACAAGTTTTCTGTTGACTGACTCTTTTTATTTAAGGATGGGACTTTTTCTGCAAAACCATGTCCAAACCACGTTGAGCCTTCCTAGCTAACATAGAATGTTATAAGAACATTGTTCTATAGTTTATAGTTTTTTAAAACGGTTGCAGCAAAGTAAGCTACATTCTGAAAATGTGTGATGTCATAACACTTTGTGTTACCGTATTTTTGGAATGTTTCTCACAGAACATTACCAGCCAAACACTAATATTGTGGCAATGTTTGAAGTAACATGTGTGAGTGTTTTTTATTGGTTGTGAATATCATGACATCAGCTCATTTGAGTGGGAAAGAGGGAGGAGTCAGCAGTTAGTTTGGCTGGAGGGCATTCAGCACAAACAGTACAAACATAAGTCAGCTCATGTTTGCTTCATGTAATTGATCTCTAAACAATAAGCTGTTTATTTGTTATTTATTGTTTCTGGTAACACTTGAAAGCCAGGTTTTTTGTTGTGCATGGTCAATAATTTAAGGTGAGGTCTTCATAATGTTGCAGCAACATTACAGGGATGTTAAAAATGTAAAACAATGTTCTGGAAACATCTAGAAAACATGACAGTTTGATTGTTCTAAGAAACCCAATTTGTAACATTTGTAACATTAAGAAAACATTCTACTAACAATTGTTAGCTGGGTTAGCAGCATTCCCATTCATATTCTAGCCAGTGACCGGTCTTCTCCTTCATAACATTCCTGATTATATGTTCATGTCCTCTGGGGCCCCATTTTTTCATCAGAAGTGATGAGTAATGTGATTCTTTTTTTTTTAGAAAGTACAAAGAAAACTAATCCAATTACAATTTTAGAGAAGCAAGTCATCATTTGTAATAAATTTCTGTTTTGGAATAAGAACCTCAACACTGTCCATGAAGTACAAAGAAAAGCATATAGTGCTGTAACACATTTTTGTATTGCCCACTCTTTTTTGAGTGTATTTGTGTGGGTAGACAGTTGAGTGTGAACATAACAGAAGAAATTGAGAACACATTCTGTATGTGTGCATATCCAGTGTCTGAGCTGTAAAGAGAGCATATCAGGAGATAAGAAAGGAGTCTAGTACTGCTTGTGCAGATTTCTCATTCTCCATCTATTTCAGAGGGTCCTGTAGAAGAAGGGCTGTATGAGCACACACAGTTCTAAGCACAGCTCAATCTTTAACTGAAGTGAAATACAATAGAGGAAAGCATAGAAACATTATATAATATATAAAAAATCTTATCAAACAGCTAGTCTTCCAAGGTTAAAACATTTCTAGCTATAGTTTTGCTTCTTGGGTCACTACAGGGTACACCAAAACAATTCAAATGTTAAATTAATTTGTGTTCACTTTCATAAGAGACATTATGATACAAGCTGATCAGTCATTAGCTGAAAAATGGGATTACTTGTAATGTTCAACATGGCATCTGATTCACAGCAAATCAGCAAAACCTCCCCTCAATTATACACATGAATATAAAGCAGAACAGTGTTATATGAGCCAAACATTACATTATAACACTACAGAAGCCTGGCTCAAATAACTGTATAGGAGTGATTCAAAGATGGTCCCCATGTAGACAGACTTGTCTTTAAGGACTTTCAATGTAGCATAACATGTTCAAATGTTAATGATATCTCCCAGATATTAAAATTAATCTGATCCTCATCCCCCAATTCATTTGGCCCACTTGCTGCAATAACTGCACTTGGGCGGAACACTCCAGCTTGCAAGACGTGGGCCACATATACACCAGATTAGGGCCACAGATCAGCCAAATGTAGGTAACACTGCCATATCTCTACCAGAAGTGGACCTGTTTTAGAACATGTGGGCCAAATGTGAATTTTTAATATAAGGGCCAAATTTGGCACACATGCAATTTGCCAGTGCCGACAGTGGGCCAGCAGTTCCATTTCTCAGTCAGAAGTGGCCCACATCTGTACGCTGTCAGGCCATTAATCATTGAGTTTTCATGTTCTCGCTGTGTCTGCATGGGTTTTTGCTGAGGTCTCTGGTTTCCTCCAACAGTCTAAAAACATGGAGGTCTAGTGAACTGGGCACTCTAAATTGTCCTGGTATGTGTGTGTGTGTGTGTGTGTGTGCACGAGCTCATATTTTAATGAGGGCATATGAAAGCTTGTTGATGGATGAAGATTGTGTTGAAAAATAATTAGCCTGAAAACGAGTTCAGATAATTTTTGACTCACCCTTGTATTACGTGGGATCTGTTAATTAGTAAAAAAAATCTCTTTAGAAAAATCTATCAGGGGCCCTGATATATAACCAGAGGATCACGGGGTCGAATCCCGTCATGCTGTTTGCCATCAACAGGCGGGGCCCAAGAGAGCAAAAATTGGTCGTGCTGTCTCTGGGTGGGTAGATCGCACTCTCACTCTCCCTATCACTCACACATTGCAATGTCCACTGGCTCAGGCGTGTACTGATTGGTCCATTCAGAGATGGGAATCCTGCGCTTTCCTCTGAGTGCGTTGGCTCCCAAGTGACGGTGGTATCAGTGGTAGTTCGAAAAGAGGTGGTGGCCTCATCACACACAGTGGAGGAGACTTGTTCTTGTCTTCACCCTCTTAAAGTCAGAGACAATGCAAAGTGATGGGGAGAGCCCCCTAGTGGATGGGATGGGTTAATTTGCTACTACCACATTGGGAAAGGGATAAAATTGGCAAAAAAAAATATTAAAAAATGTAAAAATCTATCAGGTGAATACTGGTAAATAGAGGTTTAAAGATATTGTAACATTGTGTGCATATTCAGACAGGCTTGTCTTGATATTATGTAGATAGATGTGTTGTTCTTGTGTCTGCTGTGTAATTCATTTTATTGTCCCCTCGGTTCTGATGCTGGACACCTCTGTTTTGTAAATTTCCTTTGTACTAGTACACAATGCTGTGCTCAGATTGCTTTGTGTATGTATGTGGAGGGGCTATGTGTGTGTGCATATATATATATATATATATATATATATATATATATATATATATATATATATATATATATATATATAGAAGACAGTGAGATGTTTTCCCATGGTGCTATCTTGCAAAATGTGTCTCCAATTGACTTTTTACATCCTTTCCAAAGTTGGAAAACAATTTCAATTGAGTAGGGGAAATGAATACATGAAAGAAATAATGCCCCTCACTAGTCTTTTATTTGATAAAATCATGATTGCCTGAGATATCAAGAACCGTCTTCCACCACACCTGCTGAGATTTTATGGGTAAGTGTGTGCTCGTTGTTGATAAGCGCCCACACACTCTAAAAGCTTTTTTTCCTTTTATACTGGTTTAGAGCATACATTACAGGCTTTACGGAAGCTGAGGCCTCAATGCTTTAGAAGAGGCTTCATCACACATGTCTATATTACCTCACACTATTATAAAAGCCACCGATGCATCCTCCCATCTTCTCTTTTTCACAGCCGAACTAGGAACCAATGGGGCCACTGAGTCATAATCAACATCGACAAACATCATAATGCCTCTATTGATCCTTTGAAGTTATGAATAGTGCATCCACTATAGCTCAAGCTATTCTATTTGCTGCTAGACTTTACTGCACCCACAGCATGAGGACTACTGGACCTTTGTCTCCTGTTGTGGTGCTCAGGTTAGGCTGTTGCTGTGCAAGATTTCAACACTGCAATGCAACATGTTTTGGGGCTTTCCTGCCATGATACACTGTACCACCACCAATAAAAGTGATGAGTTTGAATCCACAATGTGAAACAAATGTTGCCATCCAATTAGAGCAATCAAACGTGTGCCATTGTTAAGCTTCATACTGAAGTCAGTGCTGGTTTTATGATAGTATCATAAAAGGGTGTAGTCAAGGGGACTTCATTACTAAAATAGTGTAAAAAATATGTGGGTGAGTCAAAAATTATCTGCAATCTGTCTGTAGAATTTTTATCAGTTATTTCAGAAAAGAGAAAAGCATTATTTTTCCACAGAACCTCCCTGCTTTTTAATATACTTTGTCCATCTCTCAACAAGCTTTCATATTCCCTCATAAAAATGTTTTTGGCTGAGCTGCGAGCCACAAAGGTACTGCTGTCTTCACTTCTTCATCAGACCTAAATCTCTCTTTCTTAAATCAGTAAATTTTCCAGCAGATGGTCGATTTTTGGTGTTTTTCTTGGTTTATGAATGAGGATGTGTCAAATGGAAAGTCAGACACTCACAGATAAAAAGGATAATACATTATTGGACAAATATTTTAGTCAGAATGCTAGCAAACCAGACAGACAGAGCAAATAACAAAAGCTTGAGAGATAACACAAAAAGATCAATGAGCAGCAAATACAGGTCAAAACTGGAGGAGCAAAACAAAGCAAACAAATCCAAAACAGAGAGAGGCAAAAACACACTCAAGATACAGAAACAAGTTCATATTCCCAACTGTGGCAATACTTCGCAAACAGATTGTGGAGCAAACAGTCTTTATAATGTTGAGGAAATGAGAAGTTTGCTGACTTAGAGCTCAGGAGAAGCCGATCTGTTTAAGAGTCTGTGATTGACTGTAGCAGTCTTGCGGTCTACCGTGGCATTGTGGGAGTTGGAGTTTGTATGAGGAACAGTGCTGGAGGACAGCGTGATACCACGTCTCATTACTAGTAATGATTATTTTTAAGAAATGTTCACCTTCCTTGACTATCGGTCCACATTTTGTTTGCAGATGTCCAAACATATCTGCAACTAATTTTTGTTGCAATGCAGCCATAAATGAACTGACGTAATACATTCAAGCCTGCACAGCAGTTATAATGGAGATAATGACCTAGTAGTATTGATGACATTGCAGCCAATAGACGTTTTATATAACTGAAGTGCAGATCATTTTTGACTCACCCTCATATTAAAACTGCTGTAGCTTATGTTTGATTGGCACTCTGTTTCTGCTAGAGAGCTTAAAGGCATACATTTTAGCCGCATACCACCAAAGCGGCCAAAAGTTTGCAATGGAAGCTATTCAACAGTTTTGCATTGTTCTTTATTGATCCATCTTTTCTCTGTCCCCTGGTTCTGAAAACAGGCTGAAAGATTAATAGGATTATGCATCAGTTCTTCTTCTGCCTCTTATTTGTCTGAGAGAGATAGATAGAACAGTGTAATGGCGGATGTTGGTTTTGTGCAGCATCGCTCACTCGGACATGGTTAGTGAATCTTCTGTAAGATTCCATTCCTCTGGAAACCTTCTGTCTGGTTTAAAACCATTTCAACTCCAGCTATGCCCTAAATTATTCAGTGATGCTGCTGTGCCCACAGAAACAAAAGGACAACTGTGCACAAGATCTATAACAGCCGTTCAAAGCCTTACCTGTGACCACAAACTCTACAAGTCTTACAAACTATTGGGTGTCTTAAATCAACACAACTATTGGCATGCCATTCACCCAGAGACATATCTTTCGCTTCAGAGTCCAATTAACTAATTCTCTGGTGTGCATCAGTGGTGCCGATCCATCACTTTATAACAATATGCTTGAAAGGATTGCCAGGTAGAAAGGATTGCCAGTTTGACCATTGTTTTTAAGTGTCTAGTGTGAGGTATAATGGCAGTGTTTGTTCTCTTCTGTCAAAAGGGAAGTGTTGCTAGGATGATGGGGAGAGTGCTGGTAGCTTGAAAGCTTTCAATGGGCTTGAAATGATGAGATATAGGGCAGCCAATGAGGATGTTTGTCATTGGCTAGTATTGTGACAGTGACACTGCATTACATCTGTGCTTTCCTAGTAAATCACTGCAGGATGGTGTAAGCAAACAAATTGAATAGCATTACCTTTTCTTTCTAAATGTATGTTCATTTGTGTTAGCCTTAAGTAACATGCCCACTTCTGTTCTTTATAGCACTGCCATAATTATTCATAATATAGTATATTATTTGTTGTAAGGTTTACATTTAAATCTTTTATCAGATGCTCTTATAAAGAGTGATTTACAAGTGTTGTGTTTCCATTAAGATAATTATCTCAGCTAGTACAGACAGGTTAGCGTCCAAATTACTCTTCAGTTCAGACACTGTTAGAACAAAACCATCACTAATACCTAGAAAGAAATAAAGATACACAATTATACACAATATAAGAGTTTACAAGCTAATATTGGGTTAACATTACACTTAAGAAAGTGATTCATTTAAGCTTAATGACCTGTAATATACTCTTCATTTATAGGCATCACTGTTGATGATTTATTTTGTGTTTGTGCTTTTGTTGGGTCTTTTTGATTAAAGTGAAAAATGACAGGAATTGTAAAGAAGAAAATAAATAGGCACACAATTACAAATGACACATATTTATTTAAACACACAATGGAAGTATATCTGAGCAAAACATTGTGAAGCCTGATCCCCTGCAGAGTTTCATAGAACATCTTGGTGCAATGAGCCAGTAGCTCTGGTTATCACACGCTGGAGGGCATGGATAAAATTGTTCCAAATGTTCTCCCAATTTTGCTGCCATCTTCTTCTTTGTCATTGCCTCCAGCGAGGACAAAGTCCTTTGTTAGACCTGGCTTTGTGAGGTGCTTGGCATCCCCAGTAGTGGACACCTAGAATGACTGCATGCTGTTTCCAACACAGCATGTCCGAGTCACTCTAACTGTGGTTCAGATAGACCCACAGGTACCAATAGAATTGTGCCAATTCCACAAGTTCCCTCTGCATGATGACTAGTTTCAGAGACTTCCTTTAATTATAACAGGCAGGAACTGTACCACTAACTCCTTCTTCTTACACTCTTAAATTAAAAAGTGCTAAAATGAGATCCTTTGAGCGATCTCATAGAAGAACCATTTTTGGATCCCTAAATAAATTCCTAAAACAATTCTCTAAAGAATCATGCCTCCTTTATCTTCCGCTTAATCCTGATGAGATTGGTCATGGTTATGGAATGGTTCTAAATGAGATGTGTGAGTGTGAAGAAGATTTTTACATTTTAAAAGTAATCTTGACATCATCGAAAAGCTTATATATTAACTCTAATAGTGTTGATTTAACACTGGCAGATTTACTGTGTATCTCTGTTGAGGAGACATTCTGGGCCTCTTGTAAGATGTTTTTGTATTTTTTGACTGAGCTGACCATCAGAATAAAGCATTACTGTAGTATTAACAGATATGAGGCTACCATAGTTCTGAGATCTCAACATACCTCTTATTCAACTCCAAACGTTGCTAAGAGCCTATAATGTTAAAATGTAATGTTCACCAAAGGGAGGAGCCTTTAACCATGTGAGGCATTTTATAGTAATTGTGAGAAATGTCTCAGAAATTTGAATTTTGATTCCATTATCCCATTTTAACAGGATCATCTCCAATAATGAATCATATTGAGAGATTAGATGACAACTGCTCTTAGAATGCAGCTTACACAAACTCTACATAAGTTCAGTAGTGTTCAGTATTTATAATCAGTGATTAGACATTGACAATGTTCTTATGATAAATGTTCAAACACTACTTTGTTTAGTAAGTTAGTAAATAAACTTTTCAAAGCAATAGCTACAAAGTACTTCACAATAAAACATTATAGTTAGAGTAAAATTTAAATGTATTTAATTAAAATTAAATAAAATATAAAAATAACATTAAAATAAGATTAAACTAAATAAAAAATAGACTGAAGGACATCACTTATAATCATACTCAAAACAGTTTTTAAAGACTCAGACTTTGCTAAGGGTCAACTCTTTCAAACTATTCTACAGCTTTGGAGCATATACTGCAAAAAAAAAAAAAGTTTAATTGTTTTGCGTGTTAGAACCTCTACACATTCAAATACTATATCAAGGTCATCTCTGATATATGCATGATCCTGGATAAGATCTTGTTAAACAGATCTTAGCATAGCATGTTTTAATGTGACAGTGCTTGTGTAACTCTAACATTAATAAATCCATATCCTGTATTAAAAAATACTTTGAGTACATTTACACTTGTACATGAATAAAAACAAAAAAACTGAATCATACTTCAATTTTGACTTGAATAATTATTTTATTAGATTACAGACATTTATTTGAGTAAAGAACTTGTGAACCTTCATAGCTGGAGCCTCACTGTGACCTTTCGATGATATACTTTATGATCTAGGAGGCCATGTAGGTCAACATCACCACACATTCCAGCTGCGTTTCCCAGTGAGAAAGGCAGGACAGTATTGAAGGTCCTGGAGAAATCAGAGAACATGATCCTGAATATTGGTAAATGAAAACATCAGGTCATGGCAGCTCAGCTTCTACAGCACCTTTACTTTGCAATATACAGAGGCAGTTTAAACATACTTACCTGAGGAAAACACAATAGAAAAATCCCAAGTGGCTTTTCCCTAGAAAGGTATCACCACAGTTGTAAATCATGTCTCCCAGATGGCAATTTGGATTTGTGATTTGTTAAAGCAGATGCACGGCATGATTCTGCATATCAGGCAAACAACGGGCCACAAACAATAGCAGTAGGCTGAGGGCTGACGTACACTACAGCTGAAGACATTCATTATGTTTGTGAATGGAGGAGGCCACTGGCGCCCTGCTCGGGAGCTGATAGCCCCCTGATTGATTTATCAGAGTACAATGGAGGAGCAATTACCAGTCATTACAGCCTCATGGGAAGACGAGGTGACACCAGAACGTAGCAGAAATTATAGCTTTGAGCTTCGGGTGACTGGAACCGTTGGGTTTTGCTTCAGAGAAGGCAACTATAATCTTGATTTGTTTTAGTCAATTAAAACAAGTTAATTAATCTCAATAATCAACAAAAATGTGAAATATAATTTTATCAAGTGATGACATACATAAAAGTACACATGCTTCATTGTCCATAACCTAGCTGCTTTTGAATATGCTAGAACTAGCCGTGATGCTATGCCAATGCCAGGATTGGTTAATCAAATGTCGTCTGCAGCTCTATTGGATAAAACATTTAAATTCAATTAAAAAAACATTTTAATTCAGAATGATAGTGACTGGAAATAACTAGCTAGTTTTAAAACCCATTAAAAATAAATAAATAAATGAATGTAGCATTCATGATTTATTGCATTAAGACATTTTTATCATGCCTCGCTAAATTCTAAATGGTGTGCATTGGCTTTTCAATATCCCTGTTTCACACGTGCTGCTTCACTAGTCTTCTCTGAAAGACTTAAGGTCTCCATTATCCCCGCTTTCTGCCTTCTGGCTGTTGTCAGCGTGATCAATAGCTGAAATGTTCCTCCAGTAGCTAATTTTAGGGGCAACATTAAATTGTAATATGCTGCTTGTTCATTCACATCTCATGAGCGTGTACACCTGCAAATGTTTATTTATTTATTTATTTATTTATTTGTTTATTCATGGTCCCATAATTACACAACGCTCTCGCATGGGCTGTTTCAAGGTAGCTTAACAAAATCTCTCTGCATGGTTTCCCTGCAGAGTGTGTGATGTGCGTGCTTATTGAATTAATAATTCATTTTTTTTAAATTCACTGCTCACAGAAACAAATCACAGGCAGATCCAGAGGCTGTGAACTGTCATGTTTTTTACATTACATGTACTCTATCCTTACCCATAGGACTTTACAGTGGATGGTGGTGAAGTCAATGGAAAGGCTATAGTGCTGTTATTGGCTGGTAGAGAAATGTAACTGCACATACAGATTCCAGTTTAATTAGATTTAATTAATATAACATCACAGGCTCTCAGTACGCTCATATTCAAAATGCCCCTGCTGGCACATCAAATGGCTCACTACAGGTGCAAGCGAACAATCAATATGCACATTTATTGCTATAAAGGCAGAATGACATTAGGTTTGAGACCACCCTGTTCTCTAGTTCTTGTACACTTTTCAGAATTTAATTGCCAACTGTGCCCTGTGTGACATTTAAATCTACTAAATGGCTTAATGCGATCAATGATGTGACTGACTGGAAGATTGCCATTGATTTAGTTATTGGTCACAGTATCTGTGACCTAAGGTGAGGTTCAGTTCAACAGGGTTATAGTTAACACAATCATCTGTCCCACACATATACCTTACTGCCCACTGTGGTGTGATCTAATCTTGTACTTTGGAATCTGAGGCTTTCTTTATAGGATTGTGTTTATTTCATCACAGAAGCAGTTTTATCATCTGGCCGCTGGCTGTGGCATTTAACATTTAAGGTTGAGATTATTGGATTTCCAAAGAATTCCTCTCAAGAGAAAAGGCTAATACAGTGAGAAAAGACAGCAAACCACTCGTTTAACTAACTCGGACTCTCAGACCTAGAGGAAATGGTTTAGGCCTCTCTTGCCTGTATAGGGGTGCCCTCTACTGGCCATTGGATGTAATCACTTCCTTATAGTATGTAACAAAAAGAGCTGTTGAAGAAATATTTTCTGGATGAATAGATGTTAAAATGAAAGCACAATGAGCTTATATCTAATCAGGTAAATTTTTTTGATTGCCTGTTTATTCTATTCTTTTCTTACATTCTTTCATTTTATTCCCTCAGGCCATTTGTACTTACTTTAGGTTAGGCTTTTTCTGTCATTTATACACACACACACACACACACAGAGCCTGCCACTGGTGTGGTTATCTTTGCGATAACGTAATGTTGGTATTCTCTTTTGACACCTCGTCTGCAGGGCAGGACAAAGGCTGGCATTGTATGCCTGTGATTTACTGCCCGCTCCTTTGCCTCTGTGGACTCACGCCATCACCGATAAATGGACAATAACCTCAAATGACTCACTCACACACATACACTTATCACGTCATAAGCTAGACTTGTCTTAGCCAGCAGACAGTAGACACATTTACATACGTATAACAGCCCAACTATGTTCTTACTCAGTTTTCAATCTTGGTCCTGGAGTACCACTGCCCTGGACATTTTATAGATTTCCCAACTCCAAACATACCTGATTCAGCTTATACAATTATCCCACTAAGTAATTAACAAGCTGGAATGGGTGTGGTAGAGCAGGGAGAATAATACAATATGCAGGGCAGTGGTACAGTGGTACTGTGGTACAGTGGTACTGTGGTAATTCCCATTCACTTGTCTATATCTTGGACAGTGTGGAGAGTATTGGCCTGGTCTTCATTTAATCATGTTCAACTATAACCAAAGGCTGAATTATACATCTGCAAATCTGTGAACATACATCTGAACATTTTTAGTCTTTGCCAACATACTCACACATTGTGAACAAGAACTCCCATAGAAATGCCAAACATTTTTGTGGCATTGCAGTAGAAAATAAGAAGAATTGATTACCTTTATTATGTATTGAAGATGTGTTATACAATACATTTCTTTCAGGAGTCAACTTGCTTAATTTTACCTGCTTTTCTGTGGAATTTGTGTTTAGCATGTCATGCTTACCTTTTGTTTGATGCATGGCAGCAGACATATTTGTATGGTTCTTATTATAAACATACACCATTTCAGAAACCTTAAGACCAGTTTACAGCCCACACTCTCAGAAATAAAGGTACGTGAGGGTACAAAATCTGTACTTTGAAGAACAAAACTGTACCCCATCAGTAACTGTACCTCTAAAGGTACATGGTCGAACTTGCATAGTACTATTTTGTACCTGTGTAGGTACAAACTTAGAAAAGTACATGAATGTACTTATGAATGCTTCACTCTTTTTAAGATGCATTTCTATTGACAACAAGTCAAGTTAAACAACAACAGATGCTTCTATGAAACATGTAATGTTACATTGTTTGGTTTAGTTTACCAGAAGCATATCTTCTCCTACTTGTTTGTTTTTGCATGTGTGTCATACATTTTTAAATCTTGTTATTGTTTACTTCACATGGACAGCTGTAATGTCAATGAAATGTTTTCACATGCATTGTTAACATTTTCATGTTTTCATTTATAATATTCCAGTGGCTGAAACTTTTAATAAACTACAATAATTAATAAAACCTTTCTCCCCATTTAATTTTTTAAAGGTACAAAAGTGTCACCTGAAAGAACAGAAAAAGGAACAAAACTGTCATATTTAAGGTACAGTTGATTTTGTCACTGTGGCAGTACCCTATGGGAACCTATATGTACCATTTGAAAAAGGTACACCATTTGTACCTGCAACCATGGGGTGGGAAATGTACTACTTTGTCTCCAAGGGTACAAAATTCTTCCCTTAAGGTACAAATATTAAGGGTACGCATTTGTCACTATTGATAAAAGTACACATCTGTACCCTTGAGGGGTACTGCCACAGTGACAAGCGATTGTACCATTTTAGCTACAGAATGCTACCTTTTTTTCTGAGAGTGTAGGTGACAAGTGTCACTCAACAAAAATGATTAAAAAAAATGTGTGTCTGCTTGAGTGTTCTTGTCACACGTTTCAAAAAATCTGAAAGGGCACAGATGCAGGGAAAATAAGCTTTGAAAATAAAAAAACTTTTTTTTTCACAAGGTGTGCTGCTACCTGGGGTAAATTGGGACCTCACCGCGACGTGGACATCTCGTATCCTTAGACAAATCTGGATGGGGTCCATCGTCGTGTGGAACACTTTTTTTTTCAAAAAAATAAAAGTTTCGAATAAAAGGGACGTAGACACGGGAAAGTCTAAAAAACTTT
>BRDA01072588.1:2184-13039 GCA_036984385.1 Crenuchus spilurus | reverse complement strand
GAAGAAGGGTCAACACTGCAAATATTGACTTGCTGCATTAACTCATTCTAACTGTCAATAAAAGCTTTTGTTACTCATAATATGATTGCAATTATCAAATCACACATAAAAACATTATCACACATAAAAACCAGAGGGCAGCAGATCATGTGAAAATATAATATTTGTGTCATTCTCAAAACTTCTGGCCATGACTGTACAACTTCAGTTCTGAATACAGTTCTTAAGGCTTAAGTGTTTTTTTTTTTGTTTTTGTTTTTTGTATCTTTCTTAAAGGTCACCTTGAATTTGGCTTGAAATCGCCAAGCTAGGTGTTACAAGCTGAATTAATGTTTTTATTGATTGTTTTAAATTATGCTGTTGATGTAACGGACAAAAAAGTTATGAGTTACCATCTAGAAGAGGATTTTTTGCTTAAGAATGTTAAGTAACAAATGCACATTTTTTTGATTATTGCCTGCAAAATGCTTCACTACAGAAATTGAAACACCTGGCACAAAAATAATCTATATAATAAAATAATAACATAATAGTTAGAGCATTAATAATAACTTAGAAAAGTGCATTTCCTGAAGGAAACGCGGGATGTTGCGCATTGCTAACATGGCCCACAAGCTAAGGTATCACAGTTGGTTTGTAAGGTGATGCTGTGGTATCTGTGGTGGTTGCTGTGGCCCCCAAGGTGGTTGTCATGGCACCCAAGGCGGTTGCTATGGTACCCAAGGCGGTTGCTATGGGCCCCAAGGCGGTTGCTATGGCACCTAAGGCGGTTGCCATGTCTCTATGTGAAAATGAATGGGAAGAACTAGGGAAGAAAAGATGACAAAAAGAGAAGTGCAGGTCAGTATGGCCCTGCACTAGAGCTCTGTTGTCTGTCCTGATCTAGTACATGAATGTTGGTGGCTGTTGGGACACAGAAACTGTGGCTTGAGTGTATGTGAAAATGAATGGAAGTCAATGGGAGGAACGAGGGAAGAAAAGATGACAAAAAAAGGAGTGCGGGTCAGTATGGCTCTGGACTATAGCTCTGTTACCTGCCATGATGTAGTATATCAATTTTGGTTGTTGTTTGGCAAAAGGAAGCCTGGAATTTGATATGGGTGAAAATGAATGGAAGTCAATGGGACGAAAAAGGGATGGCAATAAAACGACAAATAAACAAGTGCGGGTCAAAACAACAGTGAATTTGTGCTCGGGGGCCAGCCCTGATATAGTGTATTTGAAATGGTGCAAATCGGTCAAGCAGAAGTACAGTAGATGAGCATGCATTTTTGATCCCCATTCATTCTCTATAGGAAAAAATTCCCAGATTAAGGAAAACCGCAAATCCGATCAAAATTCTGTATACGAGCCCAGATCACACAATCGGACCAAACAATCTGGAGTTGGAACGGTGTCGATATCTCAAAAACTGCGGGACAAGAAGCGCGTCAAAAATCCGGCAGAAGAACAATAATATGAAAATCGAATAAGAGTAAGCATTTCCAAGCAATGTGCAACATAATTAGTACAACCTCAAATCAGAAAATGTGGGGAGAGTATGGAGAGCCTCCCAAAAACACATTAAATAAAGATATTTAATGTTTTATTTGGTCAACTTCAGGTCATTTGTTAATATACTTTGTACATCCATCCTTGTATTTGAGGCCTACAACACATTCCAAAAAATAGATGGTAAAGTATTTACCATGCTGTAATGTTGACATTCCTTCTCACAAAACATATTTGTACCAAGGATTCTAAGTGAAGAGCTTCAGGTTACATTGTTCTGTTCTTCCTGCAAACACATTTTGAAGTGTGCAACAGTACAGGCTTGTCATCACGTTTTTAATTTCTCCACACATTCTCCATTGGGGATAGATCAGAACTGCAGAAAGGCCAATCCAGTACCTTTACCCTGTTCTTCTGCAGCCATACCTTTTATAATGTATTGCCACCTCGGGACGTAAGGCTTCTTTTTTGAGCCATAAAAGTTTTAAGTGGAATCTGTGAATGTAACTCTGTTACTAACGGTATGTCAGAGTAATCCCTTGCACATGTGGTTATATCAGCTATTATACCAATTATTTCACACCCTGCAATGTGATTGGCTGACCGATATTCTAGGAGTGTCAATACTGTATGATAACGGGTCTCTGACTGAAGCTCTATAAGTATGACTCTGCCACATACACGTAACAATGGAAAGGCAGAGAAACAAAGTCAATAATGTAAAGCATCATTTATTTACAACTTGGCTGAAGAGCAATGACATTAAAGTCAGTTTTAGTGCCATGAACAAAAGTAAAAGTTATATGAATATGTACACTTATATGAATCCAGATATATGAATGACCTGCCGATCAGCCATAGTTGGTGATTAAAGAAAGACACAGGTTATTCCAATCTTTCTAATCAGTATAATTGTGACCACAATGAGGATTAAGCGGAAGAAAATGGATGGATGTAATCAGTATATTTCTGTTTGTTGTCTGTGTAATAACTATTGAGAAATAATCTTCCTCAGCTATTACGACTGATGCACCTTGTCTGGTGATGTTTTAGCAGCGGAGAGCTTGATAGAGTGACTTTACTTTTCTTGTTGATAAATCATTTTCATACATCTTAAAATCTACAAATAAGCAGTGATAACAGAACTGTGGTATAATAATAATACAATTAAGGGTCATGTTATAACATCAGATATTGGCACTGGTGTACTGATCTCACACTGTAGCAGTTCCTCTCATGCTAAATTGATGAATTGATGTTCTTGATGCAGTGCCATCTGAGAGATTGGAGATCACAGGTGTTCAGGTTGAGCTTTCTCCCATAGTCAATTTTCTCCAGTTTCTTTGAACTGTTTAATTGTAATATGCACTGCAGAGGGAAAACTATGCAAATCCCTTCCAGTCTTTCTTTGACTGAAATAGTTTTTTTTTAATCATCAGAGACTAAGCCTTTTGTGGTCTCAGTTACAGTCACCTGTTTGAAATCACTTCATTATTTAGTTTTTTCCCCTTATTACTAGCCAAAAATGGAACCTGTCCAAACTTTTTTGGAATGTCTTGCAGGCCTGAAATGCAAGAATGGATGTATATTAAATGAAATGAGCTTGACCAGACAAAACATGAAATATCTTTTCCACTATTACATAAAAGTCTAAATAAATGTAAGAATTTTCCATACTGTCCAACCTGTTTCTGATTTGGGGTTATATTATGATAGTAATTAAAGCTACAGTAATTGATTTTAATCTACAGGTTTTTTTTTGCAAAATTCAGCAAGTACAGTGGTGTGAAAAAGTGTTTGCTCCCTTCCTGATTTCCTGTTTTTTTGCATGTTTGTCACACTTAAATGTTTCGAAACATCAAACCAATTTAAATATTAGTCAGAAACAACACAAGTAAATACAAAATGCTATTTTTAAATGGTGTTTATTATTAAGGGAGAAAAATCCAAACCTACATGGCCCCGTGTGAAAAAATGATTGCCCCTTAAAATTAATAGCTGGTCATGCCACCCTTAGCAGCAACAACTGCAACCAAGCATTTGCGATAACTTTGAATGAGTCTTTCACAGCATTGTGGAGGAATTTTGGCCCACTCATCTTTGCAGACTTGTTGTAATTCCATCACATTGGAGGGTTTTTGAGCATGAATGGCCTTTTTAAGGTCATGCCACAGCATCTCAACAGGATTCAGGTCAGGACTTTGACTAGGCCACTCCAAAGTCTCCATTTTGTTTTTCTTCAGCCATTCAGAGGTGGACTTGCTGGTGTGTTTTGGATCATTGTCCTGCTGCAGAACCCAAGTTCGTTTCAGCTTGAGGTCATGAACAAATGATCGGACATTCTCCTTCAGGATCTTCCAGGTCCTGATGCAGCAAAACAGACCAAGTTGGTATAATGTTCTTTTTCAGAAATGCAGTGTTTCTTTTACACCAGATGTAATGGGGGACACACCTTCCAAAGAGTTCAACTTTTGTCTCATCGGTCCACAGAATGTTTTCCCAAAAGTCTTGGGGATCATCAAGATGTGCTCTGGAAAAAATGAGACGAGCTTTAATGTTCTTTTTGCTCAGCAGTAGTTTTCGTCTAGAACCTCTGTCATGCAGGCCATTTTTGCCAAGTCTCTTTCTGATGGTGGAGGCATGAACACTGACCTTAAGTGAGGCCTGCAGTTCTTTGGATGTTGTTGTGGGGTCTTTTGTGACCTCTTGGATGAGTCGTCGCTGTGTTCTTGCGGTAATTTTGGGCGGCCGGCCACTCCTGGGAAGGATCAGCACTCTTCCATGTCTTCGCCATTTGTGGATAATGGCTCTCACTGTGGTTTGCTGGATCCCCAAAGCTTTGGAAATGGCTTTATAACCCTTTCCAGACTGATAGATCTCAATTACCTTCTTTCTCAATTGTTCCTGAATTTCTTTGGATCTCGGCATGATGTGTAGCTTTTAAGGATCTTTTGGTGGACTTCACTTTGTCAGGCAGGTCCTATTTAAGTGATGTTTTGACTGAGAACAGGTGTAGCAATAATCAGGCCTGGGTGTGGCTAGAGACAATGTACTCAGGTGTGAGAAACCACAGTTATGTTTTAACAAGGGGGGGCAATCACTTTTTCACACAGGGCCATGTAGGTTTGGATTTTTTTCTCCCTTAATAATAAACACCATTTAAAATAGCATTTTGTGTTTACTTGTGTTGTCTTTGACTAATATTTAAATTGGTTTGATGTTCCGAAACATTTAAGTGTGACAAACATGCAAAAAAAAACAGGAAATAAGGAATTGGGGGCAAACACTTTTTCACACCACTGTATGTCCTCATGGTTTGTTAGTGGTCTGTTGTGTGTGCACTGGAAAATAGTCCATTATTAGTACACAGCACTGGCTCTGTAAATGAGAAATGAACAAAGCAGCTCAGACAGAATATCTCATAACTGTTCCAGCCAATCAGAACCTGGGGTGTTTGAGCTCATGCATAAAACAGGGGGGAAGGACATGTGATCTCCACACATTGTCAAGAAGATCTGATAGCTGATAAACTACCATAGTACGGTGTACATTTTAGGACATCCTCAGACCTCGGCGTCAGGTCTTGTGCAATGGAAAGAACGACCTCAGTCCTCCTACTAAACTACTTCAGGTCTCAGGCAAACCATCGTCATCTCTCAGCTCTCAGAACAAACTCCCTCCTACTGAACACCGTCAGAACAAACTCCCTCCTACTAAACGCCGTCAGACCAAATGGCCTCCGAACAAACTCCCTCCTACTAAACGCCGTCAGACCAAACTCCCTCCTATTGAATGCCGTCAGACCAAACTCCCTCCTACTAAACGCCGTCAGATCAAACGGCCTCAGAACAAACTCCCTCCTACTAAACGCCATCAGATCAAACGGCCTCAGAACAAACGCTGTCAGGTATCCAGCCACTGCACCGGAATTCACCCCTCCCCTCGTGGTTTTCGTCACGTGACGCTACAGACTCGTTTGTTCTACATCTGCAGTGAGGTGAGTAATGTGTACTTTCATTTACCCTTTAAACTTCTCAAACGTTCGCTGTATTGGCTTTTATATAAAAACACACAGTGCTGTACATAGACATGCACTTAGTTATGTTATTTCTGTTTTATGGGATCACTTGCTTAAAATACTAAATAGCTAACCATCTAAGCTGATTAGCTAGCTAACTATGTAGTTAGCTAAAACAGCCATTTTTGCCTTAATGCCCATACAACTAACGTTTGAGAAGTTTAAAGGGTAAATTAAAGTACACTTACTCACCTCACTTCATTGCATATTTAGAACAAACAAGTTTGTAGCGTCACGTGACGAAAACCACGAGGGGAGGGGTGGAGTCCGGTGGAGTGGCTGGATACCTGACAGCGTTTGTTCTGAGGCCGTTTGATCTGACGGCGCTTAGTAGGAGGGAGTTTGATCTGACGGCGTTTAGTAGGAGGGAGTTTGATCTGACGTCATTTTGTAGGAGGGAGTTTGTTCTGACGGCGTTTAGTAGGAGGGAGTTTGTTCTGAGAGATGACGATGGTTTGCCTGAGACCTGAAGTAGTTTAGTAGGAGGACTGAGGTCGTTCTTTCCATTGCACAAGACCTGACGCCGAGGTCTGAGGATTTCCTAAAATGTACACCGTACCTAAGAGGAGAATATCTGAATGTTGAAATGTTGAAAAAAGAAGCCCAGATTCAATGACTTTTCATTGACTCTCATTGATTTACACACACACACACACACACACATATATATATATATATATTGTGGCATGCTAGGGGGCGTCGCATTACTGTAGGCGACGGTCTGCCATTTTGCATATTCCCAGGGGTCTTTGGGGGTGGTTTGGGAGGGTTTTAGTGTAACTGTTCTGTGGGTTTATGTAGGGGTAAAGTTTTAGGTGTTCTGTGTCGAATAATAAATGTGTGCATGTGTGAGTGTTTGTGTAGTTCAGGATAGTCACCGTTGGTGTGGGGGGGTAGATCAGATACATAACTGTGTGAGAGTGAGCGTGAATGTTAGTCTGATTCTCACTGCTGTGCTGTGTTGCTGAAGATTTTCCAATAAAGAGCACTTGTTGATAAATGGCTTTCCGAGGAGACGCCACAACTGGTGTCAGAAGTGGGATCGCGCCCCCTGCCGGCTGGGCGACGCCTCGCTTTCGAGCTGGAGGAGATTGAACAGCGCATTGGGGAACTCAGCGGTGGCCAGACGGCCACGAGGGCCGCGCCAGGAAGGGGTACCAAGCGTGACGCCTGCCCCATGCCTGCGCGGCCACGAGGGAGCTGCGCACAGCCAGCCAGCCCCTCGCTAGCCGAGGATAGATGGCGCTGTGCTAGCGTCACTATCCCAGATGGCGCTAGCCAGCCACGTGCGGCTAATGAGCACGTGGCGCGGAGGCGCATAAACACGCGTTTCGATGGAGAAGAAGGCGAAAGAGGAAGACAGCCAGCGCCCAGGGACTCTAACGACTCTGGGGCGCTCTTAGTACGCATCCTATTGTTCGATGGCTCCGCAGACTGGGATGCGTATGAGATGCAGCTCCGGGCGCTGGCCGCCTGCTCAACTGGACCGAGCGCCAGACGGCCGCTCAACTCTGCGCTGCGCTCCAGGGCGATGTGCTTCGTGTACTTGTGGAGCTCTCTGGAGATGAAACCCTGGACCTCGCCGCACTTCTTGAGGCTCTACGACGGCGCTATGGGTGGAGTCCAGCCCTCTCCACGGCCAGGGCAGCACTGGCAACACGGATGAGGTTCAAGGGAGAAAGAGTGAGGGTATTTGCCGCGGAGGTGGACCTACTGGCGCGTCGCGCTTACCCCTCTTTTCGTCGTGAGTGCCAGGACGAGCTCGCGTTGGAGCATTTCCTTACCGCGCTCCACCCTGATGAGCTCCGCCGCCATGTCCAACTGGCGGCACCCTCGAGCCTGCATGCAGCAGCGGAGGAAGCCGAGAGAGTAGAAAACATCCTCATGCCACGGGGGCCCAGACAGTCACATCCATCGTGCTGCATGGCAGCGGAGGAAGAAGAGGAGGCGGGCCGGACCAGCGTCCGGGGCCCTGGCAATGACGAGAGATTAGTGTGCTGGCGGTGTAAGAAGCGTGGGCACCGTGCCAGTCGTTGCCGTGCACCAGAGCCGGCGGGGAAACGAGGAGACTGGAGCTGATAGCTGGGAGAAAGAGAAAATGGCAAGAGTTCTGGGTAGCGGAGATCGCTGATTCATGCATTCTCGGGGCGGATTTTCTTGAGGCCGCCAGCATGTCCCTCAACCTCGCCCAGGCCACCGCTTGCTGGGGAGGAGAGACCTTGAAGATGACCACAGTGTGGGGCGGGGCGGCTGTGAATGTAACAGAGAGTGGTGTGGGGGGTAGCGGTGCGGGCTCTCACTCCAGACAAGGCTTTGGGCAGAACCATTCTAAAAGAGCAAAGAAAAAACATGATGGCGCTATAGGAACGCTTGAGAACGCGCCCCATGATCAAATCTGCCCAAAGCAGCCCAAACTGGATGAGGCCCGTAGGGTGACGCCCATCATCATTAAACGCCCGATCGGCAAGCAGAGCGTCGATGAAGCCCCGCCCTTTCCCAAATCAGAGCAAATCAGAGCGGGAGGGAGTTGGTAGCTCGCCAGCCGAAATCAACCTCACAGCCGTTAAAGAAATGTGGCAACAAAGCTCGGCTGAACTGACTGAGAACCAGCGAGAGAGACTATGGGGGTTGCTCGCTCGCTACCTGGAAGTGTTCGCAGCGAGGGAAGAGGACTGCTCTAGAACTAGGCTGGTGCAACACCACATTGATACGGGCGACGCGTCCCTGGTTCGGTTACGGCCGCATCGTCTTCCCCTGGCCAAGCGCGAAATCGCAGAGAAGCGGTTGAGAGAGATGGCGGCGGCCGGAGTGATCGAGCCCTCCAGCAGCCCGTGGGCGGCCCCCGTGGTCCTAGTCAAAAAGAAAGACGGCAGCTGGAGGTTCTGCATGGACTACAGACGCCTCAATGCCGTGACTAAGCAGGACTCGTACCCGCTTCCGAGAATTGACGAAGCGCTGGACCGTATGGTGGGAGCGTCGTGGTTTAGCTCACTGGACCTGCGGAGCGGATACTGGCAGGTGCCGCTAGCCCCAGAGGCAAAAGAAAAGACTGTGTTTTCACTGGGAATGGAGCTGTGGCACTTTACGGTGTTGGCTTTCGGGCTCACCAACGCACCAGCCACCTTCGAGCGGTTGATGGAACGGGTACTCGCCGGTGTTCCCAAAGAAAATTGCACCGTCTATCTGGACGATGTCCTCGTGCACATGGCCGACTTTGACAGCGCGCTACAACGACTAGAGATGGTGCTGGAAGCAGTCAAAGCGGCAAACCTGCGGCTGCACCCCAAAAAGTGCCACCTACTCCAGCGGCGGCTCCATTTCTTGGGCCACATTGTAAGCGGCAAGGGCGTGGAGACGGACCCAGCTAAAACCAGCGCCGTTCGGCTCTGGCCCCCACCGCGGAACGTAAGCGAGCTCCGTAGCTTTCTGGGGTTGGCGTCGTACTACAGACGGTTCGTGAAAGGCTTCGCCCACATCGTTGCACCGTTCAATCGTCTCACCGAAAAGGGGTCCGAGTTTCGCTGGTCGCAAGAGGCGGGGGAGGCATTCGACGTGCTGCGCACCAGCCTCTGCAAAGCTCCCGTGCTGGCGTATCCAAGATTGGGTGATGAGTTCATCGTGGACACTGACGATCGAGGTATTGGCGAGGTCCTCTCCCAGCTGCAGGACGGTGAAGAGCGTGTGGTGGTGTACTACAGCCGGCGGCTTAGCAAGGCGGAGAGGAATTACTGCATCACGCGCCGGGAGCTGTTGGCAGTGGTAGCGGGTCTGCGGCACTTCAGACCCTACCTCTATGGAGTGGCGTTTCAGTTGCGCACCGACCACGCCTCGCTAACGTGGTTGATGAACTTCAAGGAGCCCGAGGGCCAGGTTGCGCGCTGGATCACGGCACTCCAAGAGTTTCAATTCTCCATCCAGCATCGCGCGGGACGACTGCATAGCAATGCTGACGCACTCTCCCGTCGTCCCTGCGCGCTCACCGATTGCAAACAATGTGCCCGAGTGGAGAAGAAGGAGGTACAGGCTGGGGCATGCGCTGCAACAGCCCCCGCCCCTGAGCTCATCGACACGGTGGAACCTGTAGAATTCCGCCAGGCACAACAGGATGACGCCGAGCTGGCATGGGTCGCGGGCCATCTGGAGGAGGGACACACACCTTCGTGGGACGAGGTGTCATCCCGTGGGCCGTCAGCCAAAGCCCTCAGAGCAATCTGGTCAAGTCTGCGACACCACCACGGCCTCCTCTACAAGGTATGGGAAGATCCTTCAACACGCCGTTGCACATGGCAGCTGCTGATGCCAGAGAAGCTGCGGCAACGGACGCTTCAATCTATCCACGGGGCACCCGGCGTGGGACATTTTGGGGTGAACAAAACACTCAGGAGGCTGAGGCAGCAGTTTTACTGGCCGGGCTGCCGTCAGGATGTGGAGCTGTTCGTCCACTGCTGTGATGCGTGCGCTAAAAAGGGTCCGCAGCGGGTCTCCCATGCACCCCTGCAGTCCGTGCGCTCTGGCGCACCTATGTATGGAGTGGGTCGCCGTTGACATCCTGGGCCCTTTTCCTGTGACTGATGCGGGCAATCGGTATGTGCTCGTGGCCATAGACTACTTTACTAAGTGGCCAGAAGCCTTTGCGGTCCCTGACCAGGGTGCGGACACAACAGCGGCGAGGTTAGTGGAGGAGTTTTTCTGCCGGTTTGGCGTGCCGGAGGCGCTTCACAGCGACCAGGGGCAAAATTTTGAGTCGGCCGTGATGGCGGCGGTGTGTGACCGGATGGGCGTTCGCAAAACACGTACATCGCCACTCCACCCTCAGAGCGACGGGCTGGTGGAGCGTTTCAACGGGACGCTCACCACGCAATTGGCAATCGTCACGGCCACCCATCAGCGAGATTGGGACCGTCACCTCCCCCTGGTCCTGTTGGCGTGCCGTTCGGCCGTGCAGGACTCCACTGGCTTCACGCCTGCCTTCCTCATGTTCGGGAGGGAGCTCAGGACACCAGCGGATCTCGTGTTTGGTCCTCCACCTAATGCGGAGGGCGAGGGAAGGTCCGAGGCTGGCTACGCTAAGGAGTTACCTTGCGCCTCGCAGCAGTGCACCAAGTGGCCCGGAAACATCAGCAGCATGCCAGCGTGCGGCAGAAGAGAGCATACGACTGCCGCTGCCAAGGGGAAGGCGCCTGACATCAAAACCTGTCGCAGGGAAGGAGGACGCACCTAACACCTCGGTGTGCGTCAGCGGGACCGGCTCACGAAGGGGAACCGTCGCCGTCAGCATACGAGAGA
>BRDA01072584.1:2538-15558 GCA_036984385.1 Crenuchus spilurus | reverse complement strand
AGAGAGAGAGAGAGAGAGAGAGAGAGAGGTTAATTACTCATCTGGATTGCTGCAGTCATTACTGTGAGTAACTCTGTTATTTGTGTTTTATTGTAATGAATATAAATGGTGTAATGTTCTGGTTGTAGTGTTGTGCATTGATTTCAATTCAACTCAGAACATTTGCATTCGTTTGATGGTAACTGAACCTCAAAGGAGAACTCTGGGTTTTATATACATCATCTCTAATCTTCTGCGTGTGATGGTCAGTCCATTAGCACAGACGATCCTTTTAAAACGTCTCCCTGAACGCAGAAAAGAACAAAAAACATGTTCGCTGAACAGACATTTGTAATATAATTCAATTGTTTGAACTGTTTGATATATTTTACTGCACAGTTTCTGTTTATTTCATGAATTTGACACCTTCGTGAGGACGTAGTCACAGGTCGTGTCTTATGGATTTTCTAATATATTAAAATTCTTAAATAAACAGCAGATGTGCATTAAAATGTATACAAGTCATCATTTTAATTCAATTCAACAATTAATTTGTGGTTTATTGTAGATATTTTGCTGCATGTTTGAGGGATCTGAGTTGAAGATGAATGTGAGTTTCTATAGAAATGACATGAACACAGATGTTTTATGTACTTTGGCAGAACAGGGCGTTATAATGTGGTGTATTACATTCATGTGCAAATGACGTAAACATGATCAAACTACAACAAAAGGAGAGAGAGGATAACAATATCATCAGTTATGTGGAAATGTTTGGCTGGAACATCAGGACAGCAGAACTTTGGACTGATTTGATGCTCATTATGTTCAGGAGATGTGACTGTGATACAAACAAAGGTGTAAAAATATTGACATTCATGACTCAGGTAGAAGTACAGATACTAGAGTTTAAAAAGACTTTTATAGAAGCTGAAGTATCAACTTAAGCTTTTTACTCAAGTAAAAGTACAAAAGTTCTGGTTTCAAAACTACTTAAAGTATAAAAGTAAAAGTAATGTAAGGAAAACAAATGCCAAAACTTAGGCTGTGCCACATGGGCATATAGTGCACTACCCCCCCCCCCCCCAAGAAACTACATTTTTTTCTAAAAGCCGTAACAACTATACTGTTATATTGAAATGGTAATGTTGACATTTTTTGGCATGTACTGGCTTCCTGTTTCAGCTGCATATCTGCCCCTTTAAAATTAATACATTTTAGTAATGTAAGAGCCATTTTGCACTAAATGTATATTTAATAGTAATTACGTTGCTATTTTGTGTTTTATGTTCTTCTAGGTTATTTAGGAGCATTGTTTTAGGATTTAGAGTAAATCCCTTTATTTTTCTGGCAATCGATTGCTTTCCCTGATTACAAACCTACTCTGTACTCCATTACTTTTCCCTGAGGAGATCAGGGCAGAAGTTTAAGGTGGCACAGTTTTCTTAACGTAGCCCGTTAAGCTAAGCAATATTTTTTTTATGTATTCCTTTGTTTTTTATTCTGGAAAAAACAATACAAACATACCTGTGTGATAAACAAGACAGAATAAACGTGTTTGAGGACTACACTTCGTCTCTTTCTTTTGCTTTTGGAGGATACTGGATCCGCAAGCACGAGTTACTTCAAGTGCTACCTTAAAGCGCTGTGTTGCGGTACTGAGCTTACTGGAGAGTGACGACACACGTGACGTGCAGGTACCAATAAGGTATCAGAATACGCCCTATTCACAATCCCACAATTCCATGCGCGACCGGCAACATCCGATGTAGTTGTTTACATAATGGCAGCAGTGAATGTGTCGGCAGGAGAGTTTAAAATACGTAGAAACAAGCCTATAAATCAGGGTTCTAGATTTTGTGTACCACAGTGCAGTAATCGGCAACGGCTAGACAAACAACAGCAACAGAAAAGATCGTACTATAGGTTTCCTAAAGATACCACATTAAGGAAAACTTGGGAAGATTCCATCAGGCGTGCAAACTGGTCAGCAAGTGACTATGACAGAGTGATCTGATCATTTTGTTGGAGGTAGGTTACTGCAAACATTTTATTGTACCCTAATTATATACCGAAATATATACTGCACTGATGAATAAATAGGCCTCTAATGATATAAACACACACTGGCTGGCTTGATTAGGCCATGCAGGGCCCTAGCCTAGGCGTGGCTTATGTACTATTTCATAATGTGACATTTGTAGGGCTATCCACCAGTTGAATTCATTTTTGGCTATTTTCATAAAAAATGTGTATCACAAATTATTGTGCGTGATAGTGTAGCTTAGTATTGATAGCATGCAACACGATAGCTTGCAACAACGTGTTTACACTAAAAACCCACTGCATAAATTGAAAATACAAGTTGACACAGCAAGATATGATGTTTAATATCAAAAGACATATTATCTGCATATAGTTACAAAAGCTAGTAGATATCACGTAAGTATTTACTTACGAAATAAAGTTGTAAACAGTATATGTAGCGTAGCTGGCATAGACAAACAAGAGAAAATGGTGAACGGGATGTTGCCGGTTGCGCGGTGCATTCTGGGATTTGTGAAAAGGGCGAATGGTATTTGTTTATACTTCTCATTCAATCACAATCAAATTCACTCTTTCTGGATGGTGCAGTTTATCTGGACAAGATGTTTTCTGAATGATGACAAACCAAAGTGAAATACATAGAAATAATGAGGCTGTTTTTAAAAGGTAAGGAGTAGAAAGTACCGATAATTACATGAAAATGTAAGTAAGTAGAAGTAAAAAGTCGTCCAAAAATAATTACTCCAAAAAAGTCTAAATAACCAAAATTTCTACCTAAGTATAGTAACAAAGTATTTGTACTTTGTTACTTGACACCTCTGGATATATAATTATACTTAAATAAATTCACTGCAATTTTCAAATTGTAAACTAATATTTTTTTTATGTTAAATTAATAATTTAAAATTTTATGTCGATGTACAGTACCGCTTTACTTTTTATGTTTTACTACTTCTGTTTCTTCTAATTCTACTGTTTTATTTGGCCTAATTTAGCCTGGTGGTTTGGGACCTGGTCTTGTGACCTGAAGGGAGGGTGCTGGTTCAATATAGATACAGATATACTTTATTGATCCCTTGCGGGAAATTCAGTCCCAGTCCCTGCTGGCCGGGCAGATGTTTAACACAGTGCCAACCTGCACCTGCCTGATCCCTGGGCAGGTCATGAGCCAGCTACCTACAGTAACTGCGGTGGCCGAGAAGACCCAACACGCTGCAGATTCACAAACGTGCTGCAAAATCAGAAAACACTTTAATCAGAATGACAACATGGGCATTATATTTAACAAACGTGCTGCAGATTCACAAAGCAAACACGAGGCTCTGTTTACATATGGCATGGTCCCACATCCTTTAAATCCAGCAAAAACACTTCCATTGTGTTGTGAACGGTTTTGCAGCGCATTTGTGAACTTGTATTTGTTTTGTGAATCTGCCGCGTGTTTGTTAAATGCAGTGAACATGTCATTTTGATGAAAGTGTTTTCTGAATCTGCAGCGCATTGGGTTTTCTCGACGACCGTACCTAACCCACAATTGCCCCCTGAGTCCTGTGGAAAGGGCTGCCCATGGCTTTGGACACATGTTCTCACAGCCGAATGTGTTCACTAGTGTGTGTGTTTCACTGCATGGATGGGTTAAATGTGGAGGTCAAATACTGTTGTGTGCAATCACATTGGCAAAACGTTTAATTTAAATCTAATCTCATCTAAACTGGTCTTGCCTAAAGTTGTGCCAGATCCTGCACCTCTGCCATGAGATGCATCCTCATTTGGGAGCGTGCATGCTATGTCATTTGATTTGAAAAATAGAGGCATTGATCTGCCTTTGCTTTGGGTATTTTGACAAATCAATCAATCAATCAAATTTTATTTATTAAGCGCTTTTTACAACTGATGTCACAAAGCAGCTTTACAGGGTTAGTAATAACAGACATCAAATCATTCATCCCTAATCCCCAGTGAGCAAGCCAACGGCGACAGTGGCAAGGAAAAACTCCCTCAGAGCTGGAGGAAGAAACCTTGGGAGGAACCAGACTCACATGGGGGACCCATCCTCCTCTGGTCTGCTAATTCTAAGTTTGTGATGAATCATAATCATATGATGATGTAAAGTTCAGGTGAGCTGATATGGTGACAGTAGTGGGACAGGAATGATGATGATAGTGGTAGCAATGATAACGGCCAGAAAGTCCATTTGAACTCCAATGTGGGCAGTAGAGTAGGGTATCTGGAGCAGGTCACAGTAGTTGGTTGTTGGTGGGCATCTGATCCAGGGAAGCATCATGGAGAGAATAGTAATCAGCCTTCCATCAACCTTGGACCGGACCGGTGGGCAATCACTCACTCGCAAAGAGACAAAAAATTGAATTAGTTCTGTTTAGATTTATAGAGCACAAGGATTATGAGACCTATCAGAGTGTGGCTATTGTGGCTATTGACTCCGGCAGAACTATCTAGAACAGTCTACCTAAAAGGAGAGAGCCAGAAGGTAAACAGGCATGGGAGCTCCCTGAGACACTGGCATAATGTAGGAAGATGTATCTTTCTGGCAGGTGGGCGGCCTTGAACGACACCCTCATAACTCTTTTCATGTTGACCTCAACATGAAATGTACACATATTTGAGACTAACATGTGATACCCATGTTGTTTTGTGGATACAATAACAAGAAGATTTAAGAGGGGCTGCATAATTTGGTACAACACCAGGGGCCCCTTAACAACTTTCTTTCCAGAAAGAACCATTGGAAGAATAAAAAAGTGATTGGTTAATCCCGCTTAAAAACAAATGGACAGATCTGAAGCTGCAAAACAAAAGAGGAAACAATATGTTTTCTTTTTTCGCTTTGTTAACTTTATGCTGTTTGATTTGGCGTGAAAGTAAAATCATAGACAGTTCCCTGTAGACTTATGTAAATATATTTTAACTCAATAACTCAAGTGGACATTTATTACCTTTCAGTCATCACTCTCACACTGCAATGTCTGCTGGCTCAGGCGTATACTGATTGGCAGTGGCGGATTTGACCAACACGCAAACCACGCAATTGCTTGGGGCCCCGGAGATCAGGGGGCCCCCTCCTGGCCAAAAGAGGTTGGCAAAAAAGACAGTTTTGGTTCTCTGCTGATTTTTGCATCCAAAAACAGTGTTACACTATATTAAAAAGAGACGGGTCGAGCACTAGGACCCAGCAATAACAGCCACTCAGTCAGAAGCCTATTTCTCTTTAGACCACTCACAAGCTCATCAATTGGCTCTGTTCTTGCTAACGTGTGATTGGCCGTCCCAGCAGTCACTCCGTCAGCGTCTGGACTTGCAAACTATCCAACCATCCATCCATTATCACAGCCGCTTAATCCTTATCAGGGTTGCGATTTTGATTTGGCCTGTAGTCTGTGTTCACCTGCTACTGTAAGTTGTTAACATGTTGGCGTTTGTTCTGCCTGTTTCACATCAGATAGATGTATTTTAATATCAGAGGTTTCATATTAAAATTAACATTAACATTAGAATCTGTGTGTGTGCGTCTACCAGTCTGTGATAAACCATCCATTTACATGCCTCTAAGTTTAAGTTTAAAGTCTATTATCAAAATAATTCAGAATTTCTGCTTATTTTTACTCAAAAATGAGGTATAATTTTATGTAAATGAGGTCTATTGACTATACAGTCCAAACATAAGTGTAAAATTGGTGCTAATGAATCTGAGTGAAGTTGATCATCAAGATGATCACAGAATTGGGTGATAATTTTATATTACGTTAACATTTAATAATTAATATTTAATTAATGATTAATGTTATTTTATTTTATTAATAAAAATAAAAATAATTATAGTTATTATTAGTATACTATTAATATTAACTAATAATTCCTAATAAAATATTATGAATAATAAAGTTTAAGAAATGTTTAAAATGTATGTATAATAATATTTATTCATTATTATTTTATATATTTATTATAATTTAATTTGTTTAAGCCTGTACCGCACCATAACCATAAAAAAGAATCCGTTTGATCAGGGCCCCCAGACATGACATTGCTTGGGGCCCCAGAACTTACAAATCCGCCCCTGCTGATTGGTCCTTTCAGAGCGGTGCAGCAGAGGAGGCTTGTGCTTGTCGTCACCCTCCTAGAGTCAGGGACAGTGCAAACTGATGGGGAGAGCCCCCTAGTGGATGGGATGGCTTAATTGGCTACTACACTACATTGGGAAGGGGATAAAAATTTGCAAAAAGAAAGAAAGAAAGAAACAGAAAAATTAATTGATTTTTAACGTCACTATGATCTGAGGATCGTGAGTTTGAATCCTGGTCATGCTGCTTGTCATCGACAGCTGGGAGTCCCAAGTGAGCAAAATTGGCCATTTATATAAAATACCTCAGTAATGACAGAGTAATAAATGTGTACTTGCTTTTTATTACTATGTGTGTTAGTCTGTTGACTGTAAGCCTGTGTGCTCAGCTGTGTGTGCCTTATTAAATAAGACTGTGGTGTAAACTTTACAGTGACGCCCATCTGTAACTGTTTATTTAACACAGGTGACTACACTGGACGTGTACTTTAAAGTCACACCTCAGGGACTTACTCAGAAGAGCCTCCACATCATTTCCTAATCATGGCTGCATGCATATAGTCTGTGCCAGAGGTGGCTACTAAATACTTCCAGGTACATTTTGTTATTTCATTTATTCAGAGCTGTACAAACTTCAGTTCCTGTGTTGATAGACTGTAGCTGTTCTGATCTTGAATGATTATATACAGATTATTATATACAGATATATACAGATTATTATATACAGATATATACAGATTATTATAGATGTGAGACAATGTAATATATTTATAACATTACAGATAAATGGTGTAATATAGATTAGATTAGATTCAAGTCTATTGTCATTGTACAGAGTACAGGTACAGAGCCAATGAAATGCATTTAGCATCTAACCAGAGTGCAAAGTATAGTGTATTTACGTAAAACACAGTAGGTAATCATTGAGGTGGTACAATGAGTTGCTGAAATTTGAAGGTATATTGCAAAAAATAATATATACATTATTAAGAGTACACATATGTGAGGTAGCAGATATGAAGTACATGACCATGAAGAGATCAGAGATGCAAGGATGCACTTAAGTGGCAGTGATATATTTTGAGTTAAAGTGGCGGTGCAGAGTTCAGGAGGGTCACAGCCTCTGGGAAGAAGCTCTTCCTGAACCTGCTAGTGAGACAGCGGAGGCTCCTGTAACATCTGCCTGAGAAGGGTGAAAGCCCATGGTTTGGATGAGAAACGTCCTTGATGTTTCTCATACTGCCCAGGCAACATTTGGGGTAAATGTCCTTAATGGTGGGTAACTTGGTGCCTGTGATGCATTGGGCAGTTTTCACCACTGTACCACACAGGGACACAGTTGGTGAGTAAACTCTCAGGGGTACAGTGGTAGAAGTACACCAAGATTTTAGGACACAGGTGAGCTTTTTTAATGCCCTGACGGAAGTCGTACCTTTGTGACCAGAACAGAGGAGTTCACAGACCAGGTGAGATCACTGGAGATGTGGATACCAAGGCACTTGAAGCTAGACACCTGCTCAGGACCAGCGCTCTGCATACACGGATTATGCGCTGTGCGTGGGGCACTACGATTTTACAAGTGCACCACACGTTTTCAGGAGGCACCACGCTTCTGTTTTGTCAGCGCACCTCCCCCCTCCCACCCAGAACAAACTTAATAAATAGTCAGATATAAGGCCGTTGATTAGAAATATTCGCTGTGGGGGGGGGAGGGGGTGATTACCCGCAAATTGAGACGTTGTCCCGCATTGTTACGGAAGTCAGACTCCAGTGTTTTATAATCTGGCGTTTCTCAGACGGCTGTGTGGGGAAAGCAGTGAGGGCTGTCATCAGGAGACGGGGCGGGCTGACTGATCATGTCAACCGCGGATGCAGGTTAGGGCGCCCACCAACACAAACCAATCAGGTCAGAACAGCGCTGGTATTGTGCCGAATTCTGACTCCCCGCCAGAATCCGACTCCCCTTCGCGTGCTCGCGCATCACACAGCGGTGTGAGCAGAACGAATGGCACTTTGTTTCTGTTGTTTCTGTAGTTAAATAACTAATATTATCATCATTTCACAGAAAACAACAGAACACACAAAGCACTAGTTGTGTTATAGTTAACAAACAGAAGTCCTAAATAAATCCATATTATTAGAACTTTGTTAAAATACACAACCGAGATTCTGCTACAGCTCCTAACATCATCTCGTGTTATTGGTCTAAATTCAGTGATTCACATCTTTTCAGAAGAAGTAATGACACTGTACATATAATACACTGTACATCTTAATGTACTCTAACCCAGAGCTGAGTTATAAACACATCAGGTGTGCTTACAGAGTTGTTACACACATTATATTATAGTGACAACCTGACCAGAGACACCTGCACTGCAAAAACAAGCTGAATAATCACAGCTCATATTTACAAACAATCTTTAAGCTTTGACTGGTCAAATGTCTTAGTCTATAGATTAAATGCTCAAATCCCTACTTTTATAAAATCAGCAGAGTTAAAGGTGCATTTTTTGTGTAATTAAATGAAAAATAAGCTTCTTGCAGGTTTTTGACGTGGTGCTGGCTGACCAGTGGACCAGTGTTCAAAATGTGAGCTGTTTTTCTGTGCTGTTCTAACAGGCTCCACACAGGATTATGGGTAAGTGGGGTGTAAAACCCCACAAATGTCAAACGTCTAGGTGTGTAGATGTTACCCTCAAAAGCATTTTATTGTATCTTCTTCACAGGGGATTTTTTTGGGGAAGTATGATTTTGGCAATACTATTATTACAAAATGCCGAAAATAATACACATGTACATAATACACATAATACCATTTTGTGGTACGTTGTTTTGGTCTCTCACTTAAAATCTCAATAAAATACATTTAAGTTTGTAGTTGTAAGGTGACAAAATGTGAAAAAGTTCAAGGGGTGTGTAAACTTTTGAGCATGACTGTATATATATACACACACACACTTTTATTTGCAGTGTGCTAGGTACCAAGTTATTTTAGATTACCTCGATGCATTGGTGTCCCACATCCGGTGAATTGGAATCTGGTCACCTTACGCGTGGGGCACCCGCATGCCTAATGCCAGTGCTGCACCTGCTCTACTGCAGATCCACTGATGTAGATGGGGTAGTGAGCCCGGCCTTTAGTCCTCCTGAAGTCCATGATGATCTCCTTGGTTTTCTGGGTGTTGAGTGCCAGGTTGTTGTCATGGCAACATGTAGCCAGATGCTGCACCTCATCTCTGTAGGCCGACTCATTGTTGTCACTGATCTGGGGTGCGTTTCCCAAAACGTTCTTAACGCTAAGTACTTCGTAACCTCGTACTTACGAACATTCTCAAATTTACGAGTGTTTCCCGAAAGCCTTCGTAACCCACGGTCGTACTTAAACTCGTTTGTAAGTCTACGAGTGGTCTGAGCCTCTCGTAACTCACCAAGTTGTTCACATGCAGTTCTGTGTGATAAACGAAAGAGGGCGCTGATCATCCTTTGAAAAACGCAACACTCAGCACACGCATGTATATACAAACAAGAATTCATGAACATTTAAATTTTCTTTTGAAAGCGTAATTGCATCACGTAAATTAGAGCCAGCGTCTGAGTTCAGGGTGATGGAGGAGGAGGAAAGGTTGTCTAACTTAATAGACTGTCAGTCAGATTTTTGACAGTGTAACATATATGTAACAGTAGTTTCCTAATTTTGCCTACTGTTAAACTTCTTCCAGTACTGATTGTATTTAGACAATGTGATCTTCCCTCAAGTAATCACATGACCAACACTGGCTCCATTAGTTGTGTAGCTGACCAAACATCATCTCTAATCTTTTCTCAGATTTCCATGAATCAGGATGACTAGCATGAACGGCTCCAGCTTCACCAACAGCAGCACCACATATCGCTGCAAGTTTAATGAAGACTTTAAGTATATTCTTCTACCAGCTGGGTATGGAGTGGTGTTCCTGGTGGGTCTGGTGCTGAACGTCACAGCCCTGTACGTCATTCTATTCCGGATCAAACGCTGGAGCCCAAACACCATCTACATGATCAACCTGACCGTGTGCGACACTCTCTACATCCTCACGCTGCCCTTCCTCATCTTCTACTATGCTGATAAGAATGCCTGGCCCTTCAGTGAGCCTTTCTGCAAGCTCACCCGCTTCCTCTTTTATGCTAATCTCTACGGCAGCATCCTCTTCCTCAGCTGCATCAGTCTCCATCGCTTTCTGGGTGTGTGCCATCCTGTACGCTCGATGCATTGGGTCAGCGCCCGGCGTGCCCGAGTGGTGTCTGTGGGAGTTTGGGCAATAGTGGTGATCTTCCAGGTGAGTTCAGGGATACTGGGCTGGGCAACAGTTATATGTAGGTCTATTTATTTGTCAGTATTTACAGTGACCAGCTGCTTTAGGTAATCCATGCTTCATAACTTTAAAATAGGGGAGCTAAAAGTGGAATTTTACAAAGTCAGAAGATTGACTGGAAAGCAGAGAGAAGATCAGGAACCAAGTGTGATTTTCTACTGGATTTATTGAACGTACAGATAAATAACTCAGCAGGCTAAGACGCTGACACTATGACCAGAGGATCGTGAGTTTGAATCCCGGTCATGCTGTTTGCCATCAACAGCCGGGACCCAAGAGAACAAAAATTGGCAGTGCTCTCTCTGGGCAGGTAGATGGCGATCTCTCTCTCTATCACTCTCACATTGCAATGTCCGCTGGCTCAGGCATCTTCTGATTGGTCCATTCTGAGCTGGGAATCCTGCGCTTTCCTCCGAGTGTGTTGGCTCCCCAGTGACGGTGTATCAGGGGTAGTTGGAAAAGAGGCGGTGGCTGCACACGCAATGGGAGTCAGGGACATTGCAAAAGTGATGGGGAAAGTCCTAATGGATGGGATGTACTACTACATTGGGAAGGGGATAAAAATGGGCAAAAAAATAGTTTTTTTTTTGTTTACCTCTTATGTTTACTTTTATCAGCACATAATTGACATAATTTGTTTATTCGTTTCTGTCTGAGTAACATATTTATGTTTACCTCTAGGCACCGATTCTCTACTTCTCCAGAACCAGCAATACTGGGAATGACCTGGTATGCTACGACACCACGTCTCAGGAGCTCTTCAACCACTTCTTGGTCTACAGCTCTGTGATTTCTGTCCTGTTCTTTGTGTTTCCCTTCGTGGTGGTGCTGCTGTGCAACAGCCTGATGGTGCGGAAGCTTCTGGAGCCCGACTCCATTGGAGGACCCACATCTCAGCGCTCCAAAAAGAAATCTGTAAAAATGATCATCATCGTCCTGCTGACATTCATGCTCTGCTTCTTGCCCTTCCACCTGACCAGGAGCCTTTATTACTGTTTCCGGCACCTGGAGGTCAACTGTGGCCTGCTGGAGGGTTCCAGTATTGCCTACAAGGTCACCAGACCACTGGCTAGCGCTAACAGCTGCCTTGACCCCATCCTCTACTTCCTGGCTGGTCAGGGTTTCCGGAAGACCATGAAGAAAACGGTGAAGAAGGCCCAGAGGATAGAGAAAGCTAAATCGCTCTCAACAACGTTTTGAGTGAGAGATTGACTCAACAATGGAACTGCATTTTCAATAGTCATTGAGCTGCCTATACACACAGCCCAATGCAGCATCAGGGAGTGTAAATATGTCTTATCTACATCTACATAGACATGTATTAAAAAAAACACAGTAAAGGGAATTATACTCTTAAAACAGTTGAAGCTGTAACTCCAGGAAACTTGGAGTTATTTGATGCTGCAGTGATGTTCCAGACCATCCAGTAAACACTAAGACTTGTGTTCCAGGGAAGTTTACAGTGATAAATGCAATAATGAGAGTGAAAGCAGTTTTGTGGGCTGGTGTACTTTTCCTGGAATAAAGGCGTGTCTGATCTGTCATTAACTCTACAAAGGAATATCAATCCTTTCATGAGCAGAAACCATTAAGTCCAACGCCCACCAACTGGCTCTCGCCAAGGCTCTGTAGAGACATGCTTCAGTTTGGCTTTTTATAACCGCCGAGTAAAGACCTGGGAAAAAGAGAATTACTGCAAATTTCTCCTCACATGCCTAGTGGAGCCCACACTGTGAAATTTTAATCTGTTTTCTTTTGGTATCGTCTTGACTGCACCCCCAAGCTTTTCTCTTCACTAACCTCCTCTCTCAGGCACTTCTCTTCCATACCATGCACATACACTCATGATCAAAATCATAAGACCAGTTAAAAAAATTTCAAGAATTTGCATTTTGCACTATTGGATCTTTAGAAGGTTCTAAGTAGAGCTTCACGATGCTAAAAGAAGAAATCGGCACAAGGGATGAACATTTTTAAGCAGCCAAGTTTTTTGAAAACTGCATTTTCACTCAAACATGATTTTTTTTCAGCTGATCAAAAGTTTAAGACCATAGCTCAAAAAAGCCAAAAACCTCTGGTCACAAAAACAGAACAACTAGAAGAGCTGGTGAGTCGCACTGAGAAGGCTGCAAAGGAATATAACATGCAGATCAATGCAGCTAAAACAAACGTGATGACGAACACTGAAGATATACTGAAGATCACAGTCGAAGGAAGAATTCTGGAGTCACATATTTGGGCTGCAGAGTAACCAAAGCTGCAGACTGTGCCAGTGAAGTGAAGTCAAGAATGGCCATAGGCATGTTGGTGATGGTCAAATTGACAAAGATGTGGAAAAGCAAGTCAATTAGCACCAACACCAAACTAAGACTGATGAAATGAAGGACTACGTGAACAAGAGTTTTCGGACTTATGCAGAAAGAAGGAGAAAGAAGTCACAGGTCCGAAGTGTAGGTATACATCGATGACCGGTCTGGTTCCGAAAGTAGTCAGAATCAAACCACAACCACGATTAACTGAACGAAAAGGTGTAGAAACAGTTAAACTGGTAGTGGTTGTACG
>BRDA01072576.1:0-10900 GCA_036984385.1 Crenuchus spilurus | reverse complement strand
TTGTTGATGGTTATAGGAAGCGATTGATTTCAGTTATTTTTTCCAAAGGGTGTGCAACCAAATATTAAGTTGAGGGTGCCAATAATTTTGTCCGGCCCATTTTTGGAGTTTTGTGTGAAATTATGTCAAATTTGCCTTTTTTCCCCTTTTTTTTGTATTGTTCCAATACACACCAAGGAAATAAACGTGTATAACAAAATGTGTAATTGCAATAATTTTCTGGGAGAAATACTGTACATGACTGTACATACACACAGTATCACAAAACTGAGTACACCCCTTAAATTTCTGCACATATTTTATTAATTTTTTTCACTATAGAAGAGAAGCTCTGATATAACAGAGTAGTCAGTGTACAGCTTGTATAACAGTACAGATTTACTGTCTTATGAACAGAATCAACACACAGACATTAATGTCCTAATAACTGCAACACAAGTGAGTACACCTCACACTGAACATGTCCACATTCTGCCCAATTTTGATGTCCCTCCCTGGTGTCATGCGACTCATTAGACTTACAAGGTTCCAGCTGTGAATGAGGAGCAGGGCTGTTACATTTGGTGCATTGGGTACAGTTCTCTCATCCTTGCCACTGGATACTCAACATGGCACCTCATGGCATAGAACTCTGAGGATGTGAGAAATAGAATTGCTGCTCTCCACAAAGATGGTCTAGGCTTAAGATTGTTAACACACTGAAATGGAGCTACAGCACAGTGGCCAAAGTCATACAGCAGTTTGACAGAAGTTCCACTCAGAACAGACATCACCAGGGTCCAGGGTGTTCAGCATCATATATAGAGGTTGCTTCCGAGTAACATGAGACATGAGTGCTGCCAGCATTGCTGCAGAGGTTGAAGATACTTGGGAACCAAGTCCTGTGGTCTGTTGAGACCATCATGAACTGCTTTGGCTCAGATGGTATCCAATAGGTGGCACACAGGGTAGGAGTACCAAGATAACTGTGTCTTGCCTACAGTCAAGCATGGTGGTGGTAGCATGATGGTCAGGAGCTGCATGAGTGATGCCATGACTGGGAAGCTGCAGTTCATTGAGTAAAACATGAATCCCAACATGTACTGTGACGGAGCGCCTTCAGAAACTGGGCCACATGACAGTTTTCCAACATATCAACCCCAAACACACCTCCAAGATGACAACTGTCTTGCTGAGGAAGTTGAAGGTAAACCTAGTTGAGCACCTGTGGGGCATCCTCATGGGAAGGTGAAGTGAAGGTGTCTTAACATCCACCAACTCTGTGATCATCATGGAGGAGTAGAAGATGATTCCAGCAGCAGCCTGTGCAGCTCTGCTGAATTTCACACCCAAGAGGGTTTAAAGAGTGCTAGATAATAATGGTCACACAAAATATTGACACTATGAGCAGAATGTGGATATGTTCAGTGTGAGGTGTACTCACTTGTGTTGTAGTTATTAGGACATTAATGTCTGTGTGTTGTGTTCTGTTCAGAAGACAGTAAATCTGTACTGTTATACAAGCTGTACACTGACTCTGTTATATCAGAGCTTCACTTCTATAGTGTTGTCTGATGAAAAGATAAAATCACATATTTGCAGAAATGTGAGGACTGTACTCACTTTTGTGAGATATTGTATACTCGCTGGCCACTTCATTAGGTACACATACCTTGTATCTACATGTCCATGTTATCAGCTCCACTGATCATACAGATGAACTTTGTAATTTCTCTGTATACTTTATCCTCTTTTCACCTGTTCTTCAGTAATCAGGATCCCACAGAGCAGATATTACTTGGGTGGTGGATCATTCTCAGTACTGCAGTGACATTGATTGGGTGGTGGTGTGTTAGTGTGTGATGCATCAGGCAGATGATCAGGCAGATATGCTGCAGGTTTTGTTAAATGAGGAAACATAATAATAAAAAAAAAATGTAAGTAACATTTGTGAAACTTTAGATATTAACATTTTTAGATATTCATGAAAATGCACCTGCTGCTCTCAGCCTATAGAGGGCGGTGTTTAATAGCATATGCATCAGGACCGTTTCAGCATGTAAATTCTACAGCTTTATATTAATTAAGAGAAACACTGTTGAATTACTCTTTTTGGGTGCTGTTCTGCAGTCATGTATTTCTAAAGCACTTCTCTTTCATTAATTGCAGTTCAAAGTGTTTTACATTAAAAACGATGGAAATCCAACAGAGTAATATCAGTGAGGCACAAATGCACATAAATATAAAATATGGTCTTATAAATAAAAACAAAAGTTTTAAAAAATAAAGTAATTAAAAGACTAAAAATATAAAAGTCAAAAGCATATGCTGTCAAATGGAAAGTCAATTAAACGGGCATATTTTAAGGCCTTAATGCGCTGCAAAGAACTGAATACAGCATTCATCAGTCTAACTAACCATTTAACTGTGCAGAGAACCATTTATTATTAGCGGAAAAAAATCATTAGTGCCTCTTTATAGAACCTGTTATAGTGGTTCTACACAACCACATTCTTTCTTCAGTCTGAAGGACTTCATCAAACCATTTACGAGCTGGAAGTGCAAGCTTTACTTGAAACAATTTCTGGTGAAGACTGTATTTTCCAGAGTGATTCTACATAGAACATTAGTACCACTGTTGTTGCTATATATACCATTTTTTCAGAATGGTTCTATGTAGAACCACATACATATTCCTTCATCATGATGAATGTGAAGAAAACCATTTATTTAAGTTGAAATTATGAGCTTGAATGAGCAGATCCATTTCCTTCACTAAAGAACATGTGAAGAACCTAGTTTTTTAAAAAGAAAAATAATCTTGTAAGCTGTAAAACTGTTGAATTCGTATTTGCTTTCAGTAAAGAGTATAATAGAATTAATATTTGATGATTTTAACTTTAAAACTATTTTGTTTTAGGCCTTAAACGTCTTTAAATTTTGGTGTTTATACAGTAAAATAGTTTTTGATCTGTATATTTTCCTTATTCAAGGCACTGAACTCAAAAGAACATCTAATATATCAAATTTAACATTTCAACTATGATGAAGACTTTAAAGGGTTCAGGCCATTGAAAGCCAAACATTTTAAAATAAATGAGTTTGATATAGTATGACACATGTTCAAATTGTAAAACCTACCATGTGTCACTAAAAACAAATGCATTTATGTAAATCTGCCTATTCTGCAGTTTAGTCCTAAAACTTTTACACAGAAGTGTTTTATTTCTTCTAAAATAACACACTATTCATGGTAGCCAGTCAGAACATAGCTTATTTACATATCGGTCTTAAAGCACAGTAACCTCTTTAATTCCCCAAAATAAAGAGAGGATGGAAAATGGCCATTAAGAGATTAGTTTTGACCTTGTTTTGATGTTGTAAGTGAACATCAGGTGAAACTACAAAATGAAAGCACATAGTATATGTCCCCTTTAACTTATTGGTAATGACGTAAGAATATGTTCATTTCTGATATTTTTCATATTTGATGTCCAAATGACATTGAAGATGTGATGCATTGAAACGTATATAATTTATTACCTGAATATGATATTTTATCCACATGACCGCTGCTAAAGTTGGGTCAGCTGAAAGATATTCTGATTATCTCCAAATTTGCTTTAGATTATTATGGACATGGCTATATTATGTGATTTTATATTCCTCTTCTTCCATTTTTCTTTTCAACTCCAGATTGTGATGTGTGCTTGTATACAGCTTTTTGATTGGACACACTGTTTCCATGTGGCAACAGATTTTAAAAGAATCTTTCCTCTAGGAATGAATGGGGTGCAAACATTGTGGCACACTTCAAATGTAACAATGATACAAATACAATAACACCTAGCCAACCACATGGGGTATCACAGCAATGACTTGACCACCATAGCAACCACCTAGCAACACCATGGCAACTGCCTGAAACACCATAGCAATCACCAGGCCACATTGTACCACCCATCTAGTGGCCACTTGGAAGCACCATAACAGTGTCATAGCACCTAGCAATCATTACAAATATGTGCATCAACCTGTGCAACAAATTTATTTAAAGCTGTTTATTTAATATTTTATTTTCAGGAGAAGAGTTGCTTGTGGAATTTAATATTGTAATATTGTAATTGCGTATTAAAACATTGTATCTTGTAATATTTTCATTAACACAGTTTGAGTTTTTAATGAATAGTTTACATGTAAAGGTTGGTGGTTCGTTTTGTGTTGTGTTTAAACCCCTGAACACTAGATGGCAGTGTTGTAATTTTTCAGCCATTAGACTCCAGCAGAAACAAGTAGTGTAAGGATGCAACACTGACAGTTTTCCTCAAATTAAATAAAAAAATATCACAACACATCACTTTACCTACAGTATCACATCACATTATACTGTAACTCTTATATTACGATACATATCATATCACAGCTCTAGTGTATAGTATTACAGAACTAATCTAAAGTATTTGCCAGTGACATAAATTGGACATTGCAGCAATAGTGATCAATGTTTTCAAAAAGGTTCTATGTTGAAGTGTTTCCAACATTCGTCATCAATCTGAGAATGTGTAGAACATGTTATTTGCTGAAAATCTAAAAGCTAGGTCTGTGATGTGGTCTTATGTAAAAGTTAGTGCACCCCTGGTCGCATGACCGGTGTAGTTCATTTTTTTAGACAGTAAAAATGAATTAAAATGCACATTTTAATGCACAATTTCTATTTTCTAATTTTAACAAAAAATCAAGCATGCTATATTTAATGCTCTGTGAGTTCACTAAAATTCAATAAATTAAGAGTAAACATTAAAATGTGCAGAAGTTTGTTCTCTGTAGATGTGTTGTGCATTACTTTGTCTGTTTATTATTTTATGTAGAATTTTATATTCAGTTGACTCTTATTGATTGTCATATCCATTCATATTTTATTTATTGTTCATCTTCTTAATTAACTCTTAACTCTGTGCACTTCTTTGTTTAATTTTATTGTTAACTTGTTCATTTTGCTTCTGTTCATTTTAGTTTAAACAGATTAAAACCTTTTTCTATCCAGTCCCCTGGTGCTGTAAAGGTTTGGCTGCATTGTAAATGAGGGTCACCTTCAGTGTGTTAAATTAACAATAAAATAGCAATATAAAACATTTTAAACAACAGTAAAAATAAAGGTTGATTGATTGAAATGTTTGTGCACTCCTGCTTTGCTGATGGAAAATAAATTAATAAGCATAAACATCCAATTTTCTACACAATTATGGTACATTTCTGTCAAACACATTGGAAAATGTTGAAATGAGACTATAATTAGGACCCTATGTAGGATATTTGGGGGCCTCTCTACCACTCAAACAACCCCAGGATCTCCCAGACCTACACAAAATGAATATAAGCTGGAGATTCATTTTAAGAGTTGGCTGCATGTCAATTATAAATAACTTTAACTCTATAGTGAGGAGGATGATCTGAACCTCTTCAATAGCCTGAATCCAATATCTCTCTTGTCTCAATATCTGTTGATTTCTGACTTTTCTGAGCTGCTAATTAAATATTCTGCTGTAAATAAACTGTCATCTTCATTTACAATAAGTGTTGAATAAGATCATTTTTGCTGATATTTGAGTCCCAAACAAATAGAACTGAGCTCTCAGTTTCTGTCCTGCTGAAGGCCCATCTTTGTGAGGTTGTAAGAGGAAGCTACATAAAGTTCCTTTAGTGCTGTGCAGCCTGAAATAAATGCTTTCTGTGATTAAAAATCGAAAAGCTTCTACGGTTTTAGTGTTCAGCAGTAAATTGTAAGCATGTTATATTACAAATCAGAAAACACTTTTCTGATCATATTATTTTCACATTATTTCTTGTAATGTCTGTTGAAACATATTGGAAAAGTTACTACACATGCAGGCATGCTTTTAAACTAGGAACACTGTTTTATTGACTTCTCTCTTTATTTATATATTTAATTGGTCAGATGGACTAATCAACGTGCCAGTTTCAAAGATTTAGGCAATCACTTAATGGTTTTACAGGTTTAAATGCAGCAATTATTCAAACCTATAGTGAGGAGGATGATCTAACAGCGCTCACTTTAGCTGGAGAGGAGGGTGGAGGGGAGAATCAAAAACTTTCTACTCTCAGGGGAGGAGCAAAGGGCTGCAGTGGAAGAGATAAAAAGCTGCTAAAGGCAGCCAGAGCTACAGACCTGAGGATTACCCTCCACTGAGCTAGATTACAGAACCCAAAGTACTCTGCTAGAATAGCTGGTCTTCAGCCCTGATTGGCTGTGTTGGTTTGGAGTTTTCTCCTCATACTCAGTGTCAGCTTGTGTTTCTACATCACAGCTGGCTGTTCCCTGCTCTTCAGGCTCAGTTTTAGGGGCTGATTTCTGCCTGGTGGGCTTTTCTTTTCTTTTACAGCCTCTTTCTCTTTTTTTCCGGATAATTGGACACCTTTGGAGAAAGAGTTCCATCTGAACACGCCCTGACACATCAGATATGGGGAAAAGGGGGGAAATGTCTTGGTGTGTTTGGTTGAAGTAAATGCACATGCTGGAGGACTGTGCGCAGGGACATTTCAGGCTGATAAGACAGGAATCGAGATCAACATGAGCAGGAGAACACGCCGCTGGATTTTCCACATCTTCCTCTGCTTGGGGATTATTTATCTGAAAATTGGGTGAGTTCTACCTGCTGACTTTAACTTATGACCTTGTGCAGGCTGAGAAGAAGCAGGCTCACTCTGAAGTCGGCCAAAACCTAGAATATAAAACACATTCTCCATTTTTTTTGTCAGTTTTCAGTTTCCAACAGAATTTGAAAATGCCTCTTGCTGTTTACATTTAGTGTAAGCTTCATGATGACTGATTAAGTTGAGTGATAAAGAAAGACGTCTGGTTCCATTGACTTCCATTAAAAGCAAAACAAATTTTTTCCTTCTCCTGTAAAGTGAACATTTTGGAGGATATCTATTTATGCAAATGAGCTCATTTATTCTCCACCACAACATGAGCGAAACTAGCTGTTACAACTTAAGTCCCAATTAATAACATTACATGGCATTTTTAAGCTCTTTTCGCATCACTTTTGGGCTTTAAATGTCATTAACCAACACATCTAGACGACTTTACATACCCATAAGCAAGCTTATCTAACACCTGAGTGCTCACCTGAGCCTTGATAGTAAGTCTTAAAATCTATCAAAGAGCTTTTAATGCCCAGAGTCTCATCACTTTGAGCATGCTTTTGCATTAGAGACCATTTCTGAGTATGCTTACCTGTGCCTGGACAGATTTTAGTCAGCTGAAGTGATGAGCAAGATTAACCTCGTGAATAGCCTGGACCCAGCATCTACTCCTCACAACCAGATCTTCATTCTTGTTTTCTAAGAACAAAAGGGAGGAGTCACATGAAAGCCAAAACTCTTCTTTCTACTAAAGTTATTTCTGACTGTTCTGAGCTCCTAATTAAATATTCTGCTTCAAATAAACAGCCATATCTACAGTAACAGAAAATGTCAAGTTTTGCCTGTTGTTGAGTCCCAGTCATATAGAACTGAGCACTTTGAGTTTTATCATGAACCTTCAGTACATTCAGTGATGTGTAGCCTGATCTTAATGATTTCTGTGGCTAAACATCTAAACGCTCCTAAATTTTAGTGTAATTTTTGCTTACATTTTAGCAGTAATTTATAAGCATGTGTTATTATATTACAAATCATAAAACGCATTTCTGATTATTTGAAAAGTCAATTTTGCATTTATTTCATGTGGTTGCTCAAAATTGCTAAGATTTCAGTGTATGCATGCATGCATCCTTTCAATGCAACAATTTCTAAATTTTTTTGACATTTTTCTTAATGTATATGCTTTGCAGTGGGTTTTCCTCTGTGGTGGCCCTTGGAGCGAGTATTATCTGCAATAAAATCCCCGGTTTGGCCCCTCGACAGAGGACTATCTGCCAGAGCAGACCCGATGCCATCATCGTGATCGGAGAAGGGGCTCAGATGGGCATCAATGAGTGTCAGTTTCAGTTCAGAAACGGGCGCTGGAACTGCTCTGCTCTCGGCGAGAGAACCGTCTTTGGAAAAGAGCTGAAAGTGGGTATGTTACAGTATTAATAGTATTATTATACTACAATATTAGGTCTTGTTTATTTAGTACATTCATTCCAAAGCATCTTCCTGAGCAACATTATATGTCCTAATGAATGCATTCAGCTACTTTAAAGTTGACACAGATGTATTAATGTACACACACAGCTTGTCTAGTAACTGTATAGAAGTGCTGTCAATTGAATAAGATTCTCTGGAGCAGGTAAACATGAACCTATTGGCACCATGTCTAATGCCAGGTGTGGGCTAGGGGGCTATAAAGCCTCCCAAAATTGAGCTGTGGAGTTCTTCTCTAGTGATTGATTGTGCTCTGTCCAGTACATTTGAGATGAGGTCTGGTGGTGATCATCCAACATTCAGACCTCACTAGCACCCTTGTGGCTGAATGCAATCAAACCTTTACAGCAATGCTCCAAAATCTAGTACTAGCATATCTTTACTCACTTTTATACTTCAGTACAAGTTACACTACATTACTTTACTCACTGATATGCTTCAGTACAAGTTACAGTACATTACTTTACTCACTGATATACTGCAGTACAAGTTACAGTACATTACTTTACTCACTGATATGCTTCAGTACAAGTTACAGTACATTACTTTACTCACTGATATGCTTCAGTACAAGTTACAGTACATTACTTTACTCACTGATATACTTCAGTACAAGTTACAGTACATTAATTTACTCACTGATATGCTTCAGAACAAGTTACAATACATTACTTTACTCACTGATATGCTTCAGTACAAGTTAAAGGACATTACTCACTTATGTATTGTTAATGTAAATTGAGTGTTTGGTAAGGATAAATAAAAGGATAATTAACACTATTGACTATCATTAATTTAATCATGTTTTAATCATTCATATGCTTGTCTAAACATATAATACAGAAATGTAATGTCTGACAAATCTTACTCTGCCTTATTCACTTAGTAGTAATCATTTAGTCCTGTATTTGGTGCTTTTTGAGCTCTGCAGAGTTTGATTTGCTGTACTGTTTTGGGTTTTATATATTTTCACTGGTGTTCATATCTGATTATCCGATTACTTTTGGTTTATTCACAACATTTTGGTTTCTGGCATGCGTCACCGGCTTTGCTCAACAAGTATCAACGCAGAAAAATATATGGTGTCTCATTAATGGTTCAGCCTCTGACAGGAAAGTCTTTCTAGTCCCTACTGTCTTTTCTGCAGAGTTGGATGATTTGGCAGCTGGGCTTTTCAATTTACTATGGGTATAAGTTACCCATGGCATCAATGAGGGCCTGAAATGGTACAGTATTTTAAGTAAATGTAACTATACTTCAGCACCAGATAAACAAAACTAAATTAATTAAGGAGCTTTTGGATTTTTCCTGTCCTCGGGGTGAGACTGTCTGAGGCAAACTGGAGGCTATTTAGGAACTCTTTAGTGCTATTGAGCCTCCGACACTTTGACGGATGGTTATGTGAAGGACTTTAGAGCGTTTTTAGCTGGTGGGGAAAAAGAAGAAGAGGTTGGATTATTGGGCCATTTGTCCATTTACCCTCTGAAGATGACTACATGTTAATAAACTAACCTCCCATAATTTCTCCCATAATTTCTCTCAATGGGAGTTGAAGAGGGATTGAGGCAGTGTTGGGTCTGTATGTGTTTGAGACTCAATACGGGGAAAAGCTCAGATCTGTAGAGACTTGTAGTCATCGCTGAAGGTGTAGCTGTATTTTATCCCTTTTCTGCATCAAAGACGAGCAAAAAAGAAAAGCGGTGGAGAAAAGAGATTTTGCTGCGAGCGTTTGCATTGCTCAAGAATTTCCCTCTTTTTTTGTCTTGTTACAGAACTGAGCTTTAACTCATTGACCCCTGTTCAGTTTCTCATCTTGCAGTTTATTATTCAGTAACTGTACTATGTGGACAAAAGTTTTTGGATACCTGCTCATTCATTTCTTCTATCAAAATCAGTTTATCCTGCTTTTTTGGCGTAACTATTTTCTGTCCAGCCAAGACTTTCTACTAGATTTTGGAGCATTGCTGTGATGATTTGATTGTATTCAGCCACAACAGTGTTAGCAAAGTCAGGATGTTGGATGATCACCACCACCTCATCCCCAACTCATCCCAAAAGTACTGGATGGAACAGAGAACACACTTCTGCTCCACAACTCAATGCTGGGGGCTTTATACCCCTCTCGCCCACACCTGGCATTAGACATGGTGCCAATATGTTCATGTTTATTTGCTCTAGAGAGTCCTACTCTATGGGCAGTACTTCTGTACAGGCTGTGTGTGTATCTGTACATCTCTGTCAACTTAAAGTAGATGAATGCATTAATTAGAAGGGCTGTACACAAACATATGGACATATAGTGTGCTATGGACTAAGGCTACACAATCAGGCAGTATACAATCAGATATATACTGTATGTGTTGATGTTAAATGTATTCTAAATTACCTTTAAATTTTAAAAACAGCTGTTTTTGGGGAAGTAGAAATTATTTTGTTTCATTAATGCCCCATTATCATAATTTGTAATGGGCTATTCCATGTTAAAATGTCACAACTGCAGACCAATGTTATCAAGCAGTTTAGTATAAAATATATATTTCTGTATATGTATTGTGTTTCAAAGTAAACAGCTCTCATTAACAGTGCAGTGGGATGTGTAGAGTTCATGCAACAGAGTATCTCACATAGTAATAGTGTAAAGTACATTAGCAGTAGTAGCTACAGTGTGAGTAGTTGGTGTTATATAATAGTATTAAAGTACATTAGCAGTAGTAGCTACAGTGTGAGTAGTCGGTGTTATATAATAGTATTAAAGTACATTAGCAGTAGT
>BRDA01072573.1:0-17386 GCA_036984385.1 Crenuchus spilurus | reverse complement strand
ATAATCACTCTACAGTTATTACTGTCAGACTGTAACAACTACATATACTACAGATTCATACTGGTTTATAATCACTCTACAGTTATTACTGTCAGACTGTAACAACTAAATATACTACTGATTCATACTGGTTTATAATCACTCTACAGTTATTACTGTCAGAGTGTAACAACTACATATACTACAGATTCATACTGGTTTATAAATCACTCTACAGTTATTACTGTCAGACTAACAACTACATATACTACAGATTCATACTGGTTTATAAATCACGCTACAGTTATTACTGTCAGACTGTAACAACTACATATACTACAGATTCATACTGGTTTATAAATCACTCTACAGTTATTACTGTCAGACTGTAACAACTACATATACTACAGATTCATACTGGTTTATAAATCACTCTACAGTTATTACTGTCAGACTGTATCAACTACATATACTACAGATTCATACTGGTTTATAATGACTCTACAGTTATTACTGTCAGACTGTATCAACTACATATACTACAGATTCATACTGGTTTATAATCACTCTACAGTTATTACTGTCAGACTAACAACTACATATACTACAGATTCATACTGGTTTATAATCACTCTACAGTTATTACTGTCAGACTGTATCAACTACATATACTACAGATTCATACTGGTTTATAATTACTCTACAGTTATTACTATCAGACTGTAACAACTACATATACTACAGATTCATACTGGTTTATACTTGCTGTAAAATTATTACTGTCAGTGCAAAACCAAAACATACTAAACAATTCACAATGGAAACAACATCAGAGAGAGAACACAGATAATAACTCTTTAGTGGCTCTGAGTGTGTGTGTGTTACAGTACCTCCAGGTAAGGCACTCCCTTCTCGAGGGATTGTGGGTATTCCCGCAGTGACCGCTCCTCCTCCAGGAAGCAGGCGTCCCGGCCCTCTCCGGCCGGCTGGAAAAGGCCGTAATTATACACGTCCCACAAAGATTCACCCAGAGAGCACATCACCTGCTGCTTCACACTCCACACACTCACATCAGGGTCAAAGCGGAGACACTTCTACACACACACACACACACACATGCACACACACACACGCGCACACACACACACGCACACACAGTTTTAGGAAGAGTTAAGAATCTATATGTCATCTTATGCTAAAGTGCACCCCTGGTTATAATAAGATGCACATTGTCCTCGACATGAAACAAATTAATCTATTTTCAGCACATTTTAGTGAACATTTCTATTTAGTTTCCTAATTTAAAAGTAACTAGTTTTACCCTATTTTAACTCATTGGCAACAGCAGGCATTTGTGCTCATGCACAGGACAGGGGGAAGGGGAGGAGCTACATGCTGAACTCAGCACATTGTGAAGGAGTGCAAAAGACAAAAAGCCAAAGAAGAAGATCTGCAGAACAGAGATTGAGAAAGTAGTGTCAGGTGAGTGTGAAGAGCATTAGTGAGGGTTTTTAATGGTGGCCTGTGAAACTGAAGCTTTCTAATCACCAGCATCTTGTTTGACTTTTCTGATGCTTGGATCTGCTGCAGCATTTAAGAAAGAAGGTAAATTTTTAATTTACATCGTTTACAGTTTCTAAATGACAAAAAATAGCAAACGTTTGGGCACCCCACATGATCTGTACTTAATAAAACTTTGTCAGTCGTCACATGTTGTAAACACTACTTTGTTGCAGATAAGAGCTTTTCAGCTGTTTATAGGATTTTCAGACCATAGTAACAATAACGACTCGTGTTATATATATGTAAGTGTGCAATAAAACTGTACAAAAGACTGACTAACATTGTTTACAGAAAGGTCTTACATCCTTCCTCCCTACAACTATGTGTGTGTGTGTGTGTGTGTGTGTGTGTGTGTGTGGTCAGCAATATTGGCACAGCAATGGGTTCATTAGTGGTGTAAAGCTTTTGTTATTGTAGCAATGCATCAGTGCACAAAGAACCACCAGAGACAAATCTGACTCTGTGTGTGTGTGTGTGTGTGTGTGTGTGTGTGTGTGTGTGTGTGTGGGTGTGTGTGTTTTATTAAACATTTCTGCAGCCGTGTCTCTCCTGCATTGAACAAAGCTCTACAATCAATACACACACACACACACACACACACACACACACACACACACACACACACTCATTAAGAATTCCCTTATCCCCTTCCTCTCAGCCTATAAGTTCATTTGTCATATTGCTCATATTTCCCATAATGCCTTTCTGCCTGTCCCACCGGCCTGCTGCTGAAACAGGTCAGCAGAGCTACTGCAAGCAATTACCACACACACACACACACACCCGCACACACACAGTCGTAAATCTATTTAGCGTGAGCATCATTAGCACTGTAATAACTCAGAGTGTTTTTGACTGTATGTAAATATGTGATCTTTCTGATATTGTTGACACTGACAGTCTGTTACGGGACGTTTCTAGGATGTAAGGACATTAGTGTGGGTCACCCACAGTTAGGGGGGAGGGGTTTTGGGTATCGGAAGGGACCCCAGGCAGGAAACCTACATCTTTGTGCCTTTAGAAGTTCTTCACTTAACTTATTACAGGTGAGTTTGAATGAGCATCACATGCTTGAAACAAAGTTATTTACCCTCAATTTTGAAAAGATGCCAATAATTTTGTCTGGGCCATTTTTGGAGTTTTGTGTGAAATTATGTCAAATTTGCCTTTTTTTCATCTGTTTTTTGTGTTGTTCTAATATACACAAAGGAAATAAACATGTGTATACAAAATATGTGTAATTGCAATCATTTTCAAAATGGCCCAGACAAAATTATTGGCATCTTTTCAAAATTGAGGGTAAATAACTTTGTTTCAAGCATGTGATGCTCATTCAAACTCACCTGTAATAAGTAACAGATGTGGGCAATTTAAAAATCACACCTGAAACCAGATAAAAAGGAGGGAAGTTGACTCAGTCTTTGCATTGTGTGTCTGTGTGTGCCACACTAAGCATGGAGAACAGAAAGAGGAGAAGAGAACTGTTTGAGGACTTGAGAACCAAAATTGTGGAAAAATATCAACAATCTCAAGGTTACAAGTCCATCTCCAGAGATGTTGATGTTCCTTTGTCCACAGTGCGCAACGTAATCAAGAAGTTTACAACCCATGGCACTGTAGCTAATCACCCTGGATGTGGACGGAGGAGAAAAATTGATAAAAGATATCTGGATAGATGATGGATAAGCAGCCCCAATCAAGTTCCAAAGACATTCAAACTGTCCTGCAGGCACAGGGTGCATCAGTGTCAGCTCGAACTATCCATCGACATTTGAATGTAATGAAACGCTATGGCAGGAGACCCAGGAGGACCCCACTGCTGACAAAGACATAAAAAAGCTAGACTGCAGTTTGCCTAAATGTATGTAAGTAAGCCAAAATCCTTCTGGAAAAACATCTTGTGGACGGATGAGACCAAAATTCTACTACATCATTCTACTGTTGACTGAAAACGGAATGAGGCCTTCAAAGAAAAGAACACAGTACCTACAGTCAAATATGGTGGAGGTTCAAAGATGTTTTGGGGTTGCTTTGCTGCCTCTGGAACTGGGTGCCTTGACTGTTTGCAAGACATCATGAAATCTGAAGATTACCAAAGGATTTTGGGTTGCAATGTAGGGCCCAGTGTCAGAAAGCTGGGTTTGCATCCTAGGTCATGGGTCTTCCAGCAGGACAATGACCCCAAACATACTTCAAAAAGCACCCAGAAATGGATGGAAACAAAAAAGTTCTAAAGTGGCCAGTAATGAGTCCGGATCAAACATTGAACACCTGTAGAGAGATTTTAAAATTTGCTGTTGGAAGAAGGCACCCTTCAAATATGAGAGACTTTGCAAAAGAAGAGTGGTCCAAAATTCCAGTTGAGAGGTGTAAGAAGCTTGTTGATGGTTATAGGAAGCGATTGATTTCAGTTATTTTTCCAAAGGGTTTGCAACCAAATATTAAGTTGAGGGTGCCAATAATTTTGTCCGGCCCATTTTTGGAGTTTTGTGTGAAATTATGTTAAATTTGCCTTTTTTTCCTCTGTTTTTGTGTTGTTCCAATACACACAGAGGAAATAAACGTGTATAACAAAACATGTGTAATTGCAATAATTTTCTAGGAGAAATACAGGGCTGCCAACACTTTTGGCCTTGACTGTAACTGGTCTTAAGATTTTGATCAGGAGTGTACCTCCACAAGCATGATTAACACCTCAGACATGTTTCTGGATGTAGGCGACATCAAAATGGTCCAAACAGCCCAAGACTGAAATAACGCAGGTTTCTCTTCTAAAGATCTTCATGGAGGGGAACATTGACGAGTTCTACTTATTTTTTGCACATTAGCACCACAGTGATTTGATAATTCTTTCACTTCCCAGCCCTGGGGTTTGGGTTCGAGTCCCCTGGGTGGACTTTCCATGTTCTTGTGTTTGTTAAAATAACTTTAAACTATCAATAAAGCATCAGATGTAACCTCAGAAGAGCAAATCTCTCTCGGGAGGCATGACTGACTCACAGCTGTATTTTAGACAGGACATACAGTAAGGAGCTGCAACCCTCTTCACATAGAAGGTTTGTCCTTAAGGTCAGGATTGAAGGAGATCTCAGCCTTTTTTTTCTCCTTTTGGGACAAACATGCTGACTCTGCCTGTCTATAAGTGTGGTTCTTAGATTGTTTTAAGCTTCAAATGCTCTTACTCAGTCAATTATACAGTAAATGCTCATTTCTGTATTCTGTATTGAATAATCTCCATTAAACTCCATCATTCTGCCAGTGTGTGCAGGGTTCCATCCCCTGGCATCATTGTAGTGAATGTGAGCAGGACACTTAAACTCCTACTGCTCCCCAGACACTGTGCAATAGTGGCTGTCCAGCAGTTCAGGGCACTGTGCTTACTGCCCCCTAGTTTCATTGCATGGTTGAGTTAAACGTGGAGATCAGATCCCTCAGCATTCAATGTTTGTGCACTTTCACTTTCACTCCCAGAGGTTACAAATCAGTGTAGTTTGGGGAGAGTAGGTCACAGTGTAGTCAGGGGTGGTTCTAGCCTGTTTGGTGACCTGGGCACCCCCATATCCCCCCACCCATTTTTATGAACTCTCATAGATGTATCATAACAGTATCCTTCAAGTGCTCCTTCAAATCTTTTCATTCTGCTGAAGCGTGGCATGTGCAAAGTCACAAAAATTGAGAGGTGAACGACTTTGTGTTGTGAAAGCTCACAAGGCCAAGATGAATGGGCAAAGCCTAGCTTAGACCTAGCTTAACTCCACTGGCTCTTGGAAATCATTCTAAGGGTGCTTCACACAACCTCGTTGGGGCAGGGGCAGCTGGTCATGCCACCCCTGATGATGTGTTGCCCTGGGCAGTTGCCCAATACTGCTCATATCAGAAACCACCACTGAGTGTAGTAGTACTGAGTAGAGTAGCTTCAGTATATCGCCCTCTATTGACTGTTTTACTGATTGATATGCTTTGTATTATTGTAATTATATTGTAGAAAGTGTTGAATATCAGGTGTCCTCATGCAGAACTGTTCCAGTCAGGTGTGTATGTGGGTTTACTGACCGTTTGCTTTATATCAGGTATGCCTATGCGGAACACCATCATGGTCAGGTGGGTGTCTTCTAGTGGACTGATGGTGGTCATACTGCGCTCCATATGACGCCTCCGCGCTTGCTGACTGGTCAGGACCTTGTAAAGTTGCTGCTGATTGGTTGGAGTTGGGTAATAGAGTGGTTGGCTGGCTGGTTGATGATGGAGTATAGCCTGATTGGCTGAATATGGAACCCCTCTATGGCCAGGATTGGCCGGCCGCTGTTGCCTGTCCCCTCTCTGCCGTCCAATCACGATGGCGGCTGGTTTGACAGCCTCCCCCTTGCCCTCTCGTGACAAGCGGCCTCCTCTGTGGCTCTCCTCCTCTCCGTCCATCATTCCATTCTGTCTTTCTCTCCTCCTCTCCTCCTCCTCTGCATCATCCTCCCCGTCCTTGTCCTCCAAGCTGGAAAAAAATCGCTTTGTATTTCCCAGCATCCTGTGCTGCAGCGCCACGTCACCAAGCAGTGCAGTCATCATGGTGACAAGACATGGTAACCACTGCTGATATACAGCAGTTTGTTACAAACAGACTGTAGAAAGAGAAAAAAAGAGAGAGGGATTAGATTAGAGGAGTGGTGCGACTGGGTAAAGCTGCTAAACACCTTTTTAGCAAATAAAAGTACTAAAAGTAATTTGAGATCACTTAACAGTGCCGGGAGTTTTACTGAAAAGTAATTACAAATTAGGGATTCATTCACAAAAACTGTTAAGGGATTACTTTACTTATTACTTCCTGTGATCTCACAGAAAACACCATCTCATTACATATAGAGTCATCTATAAAGCACATAAGAAACAAAAGGAGCAAAATCTAATGAGTGATGCTGTAAGAACACACAGAAACAAGCCTCTAGAAACAGCTAAAAACTGCTGCAGAGCAAAATAAAAAAACAAATGCAGAGCAAAATAAAGTTTTATTTTTATATTCACAAAAATAGTGCAAAAAAATAAATAAATAAAAACGAGCAAATACAGGCCCAACAAGTACAGAACCAAGACACCTGAGCAAAAACAGAGACAACAATGGCTCAGAATCAGGAAATATGAGCAAATCGAAACATAACGAGAGCACAGAACCAAGAAAGTTAATCCAAAACAAAAACGACAACAGTGAAGATTCAGAAAACCTCAGCAAATACAAACACAACAAGAGTACAGAATAAAGAAACTCAACAAAAACATAAAACTAAAGAAACAACAAACAGCATACAATACAAAAGAGGGCACAGAATCGGGAAACCCAAACAAATCCAGATACAACAAGAGAGCAGAATCAAGAGACCAGATCATAAATATGAGAATGAGACCACACCCACATTTCATTTAAACTTGAACACAGACATTTAGAGCAGACAGAGCTGATGATATGCACCTTTAATATCCCTGTTTAATAAGATGAGTGTACAGGGCTGTTTATTTGATTTCTACAGCTGTTAAATATTTATAAGACTTTTTTAAAGCCTATAAGACCTTTTTAACTTCCGCCACTGCAGAACAGAGTGAAGCCACAGCAGATAAAATCTATAAAAACAGCACTCCTAGTTATTTGTTCCAGAAGAAAAACATCAATACAGCCACAGCTTTTCAACAGAGCTGGAGATTTCAGTCCCTTTACAATAACCACCAGACCCAGTCCTTCAGAACCAGAACCAGAGAGAGGAAAGAGAGAAAGAGTGAGGCACAGAAATGGAGGTTATAGAGGACAAACTCAGGTCTCAGAGGTCCTCAGCACAGCAGAGAGTGATTAGAAGAGTTTCTAGATGTTTCCAAATGATGTGTGACATCCATATCAATGCAAAACAAAAACAATCAATAAAAACAGCATCTGTCTGTATTTTAGTCCATGTTTATAGATCACCCAGCACCAGAAACCACATAGTCAAGACTGTTACACTCTGTTCTGATTTTTTTAGATATTATCCAGATAAATTTTTGAGTCCAAACACCACATCAAATCTGATTTGCAGGTGGTTTCTAAAGTGATTACTGCCAGAGTTGTACAGATCTGTCTCAGACCGGATGCTCTGAACACTCAAATCAGATTTCAAAGTGACTTTTGCATCAAAAACAACAATCACGTCAACTCCAGAGTAACAGAAGTCCGGAGATCCAAGAAGAGCAACACAAAGAGAATCATTGTCTCATTTTAGCCCAACTGAGCATACAGGTACACTTTGTACAGACTGTAGTTCATCTCTTTCTCTGTATACTTTGTTATTCAATGACCAGAACCGTCCACTGAGCAAGTGGATCATTCTCAATGACACTGATGTGGTGGTGGTGTGTCACTGCTGTTTCTGTTCATTATCTTCCATTTTGAGGCCAATCCTGTGCAAATGTACAGCAATGTTTCCCAGCCTTGAATGGACTGAGTGCAGAGGTCAGTTAGATTAACTTACATGTTTTTTCTTCCCCCAGTCCAAAAACATAAAAGTCAGGTGAATTGGCTACTCTGGTGTGTGTGCGTGAAAGTATTTGACCAGATATGGTTGGCATTCTGTTTTGGGTGATCCCTCTAGTGCTCGATGCAGTCCTCCAGGTGGAAGGTCGCTTACGGTTGAGACGCTGTGCAGCTGCTGCTTCTATCTGGTGTGTGGTTGAGTTATAAGTGTGTAAAAGGAGTGAGTGAGTTAATTGTAAAGACACCCAGCAATGGACTGGCGCCCTGTCCTGTGCTTAGTTGGGATAGTGTAATGCCCTGCCCTGCACCCAGTGAGGGGTTAGGGGACTAACCACAACCCTGATAAGGATTAAGCAGGTGGGATAATGGATGGATGGATAATTGTAAAGAATCCTTGTGTATAAGAACGGCACTTTACAAAGTGTAAGTAAAAGTCCCTCTGCTGCACATTTAAATCACACCTGATTCAAGCTTTCAGAGTTCTGTTCTAGCTGCTTTTCTGCAAAATTGCCTTTTGTCCAAAGTAATGATCACATTTATTGAAAATGGCACAAAAATGTTCCATCAGTTTCGGTTAAATGAGGTTAAGTTATCTAATAGTTCACATTCACAGACAGTTTTCCTGACACCATTTCAGTCTTCTCCCACACTAAAATAGATGTTTAAATATAGACTCTACACTGACCGTAAATGGATACGGTATGTGGGTTGTGTCTTTTGCTCAATAATGTTTTTCATCCCAGTGGGCAAGAAACTCAGCTCCATAACTTCTACAGCTGTGCTGAAGTCTCAACAGGTGTCATTCATATACATCCAGTAGAGCAGGTCCACTTTAAAATGCTGCTGACCAGTAAAACACCCACTTATGTGTATATGTAATGATGACCTACATGAACCTGCTTATGGAGGCATCATGGAAGTTCATTTTGGAGTCTTGTTTGGTCCTAATACACACTGACCAACCACATACATCACAGAGGTGTTGGTGGTACCTCATCTGCAGAAGTTCCAGCAGGACATTGCTGCATTACTTATGTGAAAATGAAAGTGCACAATTATTGACCTGATTTATCCATGCAGTGAACATGCAGATTAAGTGTGCAGCCCCTATTCACAATGCCTGGCGAGCATTTGAGGGTTAGGCACCTTATCCAAGCACTTCATTCATGACCTGCCAGGGGATCAAACTAGTGGCCTTCCCTACCCAGCAAGCCATGGCTGTCCCCAATTAGGGGGCAAGGGAGGCCTGGGACTTAACAAGACCACCAGAGGTCACATGGCATTGCAATCCACAAACTTGCATCCAGAGTCCCTCACCATGGTAGACTAGATTAAACTTTTTTACCAATGTGATTGCACACAATAGATTTAGACCTTTGCATTCAGACCACCTGTGCAATGAAACACACTCTAGTGAACACACTAGGCTGTGAGAACATGACAGAAGTGGTGGGCAACCCTATCCATGGTGCCCAGGGAGCAGTTGGGGGATAGGTACTTTGCTCAATGGTGCTTCAGTCATGAGCTGCCTGGGAATCAAACCAGCAACCTTCCAGTCACAAGACCAGATCCTTAACCACCAGGTCATAGTGTAGAAGAGGTCCATTATGGACACATTAGGGACCAAAGTCATGGGCAATCCTGTCCACAGCACCCAAGGAGCATTTGGGCATTTGGTGACTTGCTCAATGGCACTTCAGTCATGACTTACTAGGGAACTGAACTGGTGGCCTTCCTTAACCACCAGGCCACAATGAGGAGTCAATGAAGGCTTGATCTAAGCAAGACTAGCAGTGGCTTCTGTGAATGAATTTTGGCCACAAACTGAGGCCACAGGGCATTGCAATCAACAAACATGCATCGAGAATTTGTTCTTCATCATGATATACTGTGTATAAGAGGTCATTTCTGTCCAGGATGGACACACTATGGACCAAATTGGTGGGCATCCCCTATCTGTAGTGCCCAGGGAGAGCAGTTGTGAATTATGTACTTTGCTCAAGGACACTGACCTGCCAGGGGATTGAACTGGTGACTTTCCCTAGCCAGCAGGATATGGCTGCCCCCACCACAATGTGGGATCAGTGGAGGCTTGGGACTTGGTGAGACCAGTAGCAGCTTCCATGGCTTAACTTTGGTCTCATTGCATTACAACACAGGGTCTCTTCCTCATCACAGTAGACTGTGTAGAATACATCATTTCTGTCCATGATGGACACACCAGATACTGACTGACCAAGCTCTATGTATAATTATGCATGATGTTGCATCTGTTATCAACATCTCTTGGGATTTTTCTGGTGTTTTAATGCTCAGCAGTGTAATATTTCCACTTGTATCATTAGGAGCTGTGTTGGACTAGGACTTAAAAATTGGATGGTCTAACAAATTTCCAGTTCGAGTTCATTTGGATAACTGATTTGCCAATTTCTGTGATTCTTTCATATCTGGGTGTGATTTCAAGGTCTTCCCCTCTTTTTCTTGCCCCTCCAGTGGGACTATTGAAGTGCTCTGGACTGCAGTATCCTCCCCCTTTCACATCTCCTCTATATATCTAGAACATTTTCAAAACGTTGCCCTGTCTTTTTCTACTTTTATATTTCTGCAACATTATCATCTCTCTCTCTCTCTCTCTCTCTGTCTCTATGTAGGACAGAGTATAGATATAGATATTTTCAGTGAATGGGTCCCCAGAAAATTTAATTGGAGAACTTCCAAGGAACAGATTGTCCCACTTTTGTGCCCCACAAAAAAAGTGGAACGGCCAAGTCCTGTCCTCTCCCCTTCTTGATCTCTTTCTCTCTCTCACTCACTCCCTCTGCCAATCACACTTCATTCAGAAACACATAATGGTCCTATTCTTATTGAAACCCCAAATAAAAATACAAGCAAGTAATAACTTCATGTGATTACTCCCCCCATCCTGTAGATGGCACTGTCCACCTGATGCAGCCAAGTGGTATAGTCCAACCAATGAGAGGTAGTGGACCAGTGCAGTTTGGTTTGGGCTCATTACCTGAAGCTCGGAAGCAAACAGAATAGTACAGTCTGGGTCACCCCTACAGGTAAATCTGGAATGGTACAGTCCAGTTCCTCCAGGCATTCAGAGCTAACTCAGACAAAACCATTTACACCCCTCATGGGCATCTTTTCTCTGCAACAACGTAAATGTGCAGTGTCAGGTGCCAGCCTTTTGTCACTGACGAACAGAAAGGGGGGTCCAGTTAGATTTGTATTGCACCAGATCCGACTTCCAACAGCAGAACCTTTAAAAAGCAAAGCACCACCAAGCCCAACTTCTATAAGGAGTCCTTACTTTTGTCACATAAAATGGCCAAATATAGGATTTACATACACTCTGTGTCCAAAAGTGTCTTGACAGTCAGTAAACGGAGTGAATGCAGCTACTTTAAGGTACAGCTTTAATTATCTCCATTAGAAAAGCACTGACCACTAGAATGGGATACGCTGCAGCAGCCATACAAGAGCCTAAGCTCACCCGGCCCAATGCAAAGGTCAGCTAGATGGGTATAAAGCCCCCAAGCTTTGGGTCAGAGCACTGGAGTTGTGTTCTCTGCTCCATCCAGCTTTTGGCATGTCCAGAACTAACCATCCAAGGCCAGTACTCAACCTCACTAATACTCTCAATACAATCAAATCCTCACAACAACGTTCTAACATGTACTGCACAGTCTTATAAGAAGTGTAGAATCTATAGATATGCTGGACCAGCAGGACAGACAGTGAAGATCTGATCATAAACAAAAAGTCAAAACATCACTCAGTTCCTACAAAACCACTTCCTGTCATTTACAGCATTAACAATACTCAAATAAGACATGGACAAATGGATGGATGGATGGATGGACAGAGAGACAACTGATAGGTCAGTCAGCTGTTCCTCAGTTCCAATTGGTTGTGTTTTAGAAGAGGAGGAGAGAGTAGAGGTCTGAAAACAAGCTTACAAGGCTGCAAGGCCACTGAGTTCAGTTCACCTGAATGTGAGTCAAATCTGATCTGAGAAAAAAATCTGAATTATTGAGGCCTGTAATGTGAACATAGCCAAGATCTGAATTAATCTTACTGGGTAATTTAAACCTGGAGATGCTCAAACCACCTGACAAAGTAACACAACAGTTTGACGTTTTAAACTTCCATCAGATGTTCACACATTTCACACTTCAAAAAACATTAAAAATTGAAATCTTTCATCTTAATTTCTAATTTTAAGAACTAAATAAATGGTATGTTTACTGATGTTTGCACCCCCCCTTGTGTGTTGTGTTGAGACCTGAAACACAAATTCAAAGAAAGACCAAGACAAGCTACCTGTAACTGAACGTCTCTTTACCGCTGTCACTTTCAGGAGTGACCATCAGACCGAGGGTGTTCACAGTATAGTCAAAATACCCAGTTTTCTTGTCACATTGAATGAATGAATGAACACTTAAATAATATTAGCTCTGAGAAGGTACCCTGCTAACAAGGATGGCTAATGGTCTGTAAACAGACTAAAAGACCTGAATGTAGAGCTGATATAAAGATTAAAGTCACCCTTGAGATCTTAAAGGATTCATAAACCTGAGGACAGCTGCCGTCCGAGTCACACAAACAGTTTTAATTATATTCAGATGTAGACTTTAAATTAACAGAACAGTCACAGAAAGATTACAGTATCTATTAGTACATTTGTCCCAGAACAACATTATTTATTATGGACTGTTTCTAATTCTCCTAGCCCAAAGATACACTATCTGTCCAAAAGTTTGTGGAAACACCTTATATTTAATGCATTCAACTTACAAAGATGTACTCACAGATTGTCCAGTCCCTGTAGGTAAGCACTGCCAATAGAATATGACTAAACAGCCACCTGTTGGCACCATGTCTAATGCCAGGAGTGGGAAGAGAGGACTGTGTTCTCTGCTCTATCCAGTACTTTTGGGAAGAAGTGTTAGGGTTGGGGATGAGACAATGGTGTTGATCATTCAACATCTTAGACAATCTTATAGATGAATGCAATCAAATCCTCACAGCAGTGCTCCAAATATCCACAATAAAGCCTTCCCTGGACGTCAGAGACAGTTATGTGAATGAGAAGATATTTTGGGCACTTTGGGCACTTCTGGTCCAGACAGTCATACACAGCATCGACCATGAGCTCTTACTGCTTCAGTGTTCAGTAAACGAGTGTTAATGTCTGAGCAAACTTTGTGTGCAGTAATTTCATGTCTCATGTTTTAATACAGATCTCAGAGTAAGTGTAAGTCTCACATTGTGAGACAAATGAGCAAAAACACTTTTAAGACTAAATAATAGCATTTCTACAGACATGTATTACATCAATAACGTCACACGTTCCTAAAACCACTGACCCACTCTGCTGGGGGAGACAAATGAAGGCAACAGATTGGAGGATGCTCATTGGCTATATTTATGTTCTATCTTGTCTCAACAGGTCAGTGATTGGCTGCTGCTTCTCTAACTGGCTCATATTTCTGTCACCTCAGAAGAGAGAGAGAATGAACCAGGAAGCTCATTTCCCCTCAAAATATATTTGACATATGTTTATTAGGCATGTTTAGAACATACAGACTTAACATACATAGATGTTGATCATTTAAAACATGTTTATTCAAAAATTAAAATAAAAAACTATTTCCACCATGCAAGGAGGCACTCTAGCACCCTCTGTTGGCCAGTTGACACAAAGCAGATGCTAAAAGGAGTGACTGTATTTGGGCACCAAAGGTCATAGTGTGAAAGAAGTAGCTGAATTTGTAGGTTTATGTAAGCACATAGCCAACACAGCTCTCCACTGAACTTTACCCTGATCAACAAAAAGCTAAAGCTCACATCTTTAGAATGAAAAGGCTTCGAAGACATTCAGAAACATTTCTTTAAAAGAGTGTATTTGAGTAGGTTCATTAAGATTAACTCTATTAATTAAGCATCTCCGTCCATCCATCCATTCATCATCTGGAACTGAAAGGCTTTAATGGATGATCTCTCAAATGGTGACCTACCTACAGCCTAAACACACTGTTCAGTATTACTATACATGTGAGGACTCTATCTAAGCTGACCAGGATTATGAAACATGTGCTGATTGTCAAAACTGCAAATCCAAACCATCTCGACTCTATTCTAAATATAGAATATTTTTACTTCTCAGAAGAGTAAACGTGTTATAATGCTTATAATTAGACATTTTCATTGTCTTAATCAGATGAAACATTCAGAATTATTCTGAATAAAATGACTTAAAAACAAATAAATGTGTAATTATATGTTAAATAGTCATAACTTTCCCCCGAAATAACTTTTAACATCACATTCATGTGACCATTACAATTTATCACCATAAATAAGGAGACTTATGAGTTGTACATTGAATAACTTGAATGAAGCATATTTAAGAACATAACTAGCCGAATTGAATGGTAGTTTATTTCATATAACTGTCCATATATTTGCCAATATAACATAAATGTATATAAAATAATGTCACATATAAAACATGACAAAATTGACAGAAATAAGAGCTGGTAATTCACTTTTGTCCTCTTTTGGGGGACACAATTAAATATTTAAAATGAAAATCTTTCAGAAAATAAACAAGCTATAGATGTAATTGGGGGGAGGGGTGGGGGTGGGGGGCACAGGGGGTGGTGGTTGGGGGGCAGGGGGGACATGTCCCCTGCACTTTTTCAAAGGTTTTTACCATGCAAAAATAATGTTACTCGATACATCAATTGACTCTGAGGATTCTTGCTAATGTGTGATTGGCTGTCCTTGCTGTCACACTTAATATTAATGTTTATTATTTGATTATTAATAATAATGATTAATAGTTATTATTAGTATATTATTTATAGTAACTAGTAAGTATTAATAAAATATTATTAATATTAAATATACATATTATAAGAGCTTTATTAAGATTAGGAGCTCATTTAAAATCACAGCTGGTCTGAATGTGTCTGATGAAGACAAAATAATGCTGTACTGACTTTGCAGAAGAGCTTTTGGTTTGTAGAACAAGAAAAAGTGACAACATCCTGCTGTCCACTATACATTCAATAATATATATATATATTTGACAAAAAAAATTTGTTATGTGTTTTTTTAATCCAGTAGATTTCTGAAATTCTCTAACTTCATTTTTTTGGGTCTTGGAAGTATATTTGGACACTAACAAACCTGAGAAATGTCCCATAATTTAATAACTCTCGTATCTCAAATATGATAAACTTGGCAGATTTTATGAGGAACGTGCTTATATTTCAGCTAATAAAATGTGGTAATAGAATAGGATGTACATTATGAGTGCCGTATTTAACCCTGCAAACATCTTCCTCACAATTTATTTAACATAGAGTCTTACACACACACACACACACACGCACGCACACACACACACACACACAGTGTAGAGACAGGTGTAGATCTCTCTCTAGTCTAGTTGCTCTGATGTAGCGTCACGTCTCAGTAGACACAGCTCACTCAACCCGAGAACAATAGTAATAGTTTTTGTTGAATTACAACAGATATTTATTAGACTTTGGGAAAGTTTTCATAAGAATTTGTACATGTATATTGTGACTCCAGATGAAAACTATTTATATAAAACAGATGTAGGTTAACTGAGGTTTTAAGGCTTGATAAGTGAGGTTCAATATTAGCATTACTTTAACAACATATTCCGTGAACGTTATAGCACCCAATTAAAATGTTAGTTGGGTTTATTTAAATGATCAAATAAATGCAATTTTAATTTCTCTTATTAATTTTTTTCCTGAACTAATCAAATAATACACTTGTCCATGTCTGTCTGTGACAATTACAGTGTAGTGATGTCTAATAATGATGGAGCAACTGGGGTCTAATTAACTAATCACCATTGCCTGAACTACCTGAGTGATTATGTATGTATGAGGGTATGTGTGTGTGTGTGTGTGTGTGTGTGTGTGTGTGTGGGTGGGTAGGTAGGTACGTAGGTAGGTAAAACCTACATCTACCTACATTACATAAAAACAGCTATAGACACAGCCTGTTTCCTTGTGAGGACCTCACATCTACAGATTCTACTTGTATTCCCGTCAGTATGGGGACATCGAGTCCCCAGAAAGAGATAAAAACAAGGCGAGCACCCTGAGTCTAAACCACTTAAGATCTAATGATTCTGATCAAGATGAAGAAGTGTGTTAATGAGACTTTTTAAGCACTTTTAGATCATTTCTATACCGTCCATCCATCATACACTGTTTATACAGTTTACATCAGACTCCTGAGCTTTAAAAACATCTAACAAACACATAAATAAATAATAATAATAAACAAGAAAAGGTGAATCTGAGAGTCACTATGAGATTATATATACACACTATTAATACATACAGGTATCTCTCCTCTCTCTCTCCTTCACAAGTGTGTCACCATTCCCAGGAGTCCTCTCTCTCTCTATTTCTCTCTCTCTCTCTCTCTCTCTCTCTCTCTCTCTCTCCCTCTCTCTCTCTGTCTCTGTGGTGTTATATACAGCTTTTCTCTAAATTCTAAACCATAAATTACTTTAACTCTCTTGCCTGCTGATTGGCTAGAAACTTGTCCTCTTCTCTCCTCTTACTGTCCTCTGTCCATCCTTACAGCTCTCTCCATCTGTTTGGTGTTGAATCATCAAAGGTAAAGACTCGGCATCCAGTTACAGTCCAGTTACAGTCCAGTTACAGTCCAGAAAAAAAGAAAATGACCATCAGTAATCCATCATCAGCTCCACACTGTACAGCACAGCTGAGAACAATCACTGCATCTCCCTCTCCTCCTCTGTATCCCTCTCTCTCTATCTGTCTCCCTCCATCTCTCTCCCTCTATATCACTCTCTTCATCTCTCTCTCCTCTGTATCCCCCCTCTCTCTATTTCTCTTTTTACATCTTTCTCTCTCCTCCTCTGTATCCTTCTCTCTCTATCCCCATCTCTCTCTTTTTCTGTAACTCTATACACTCTCTACACTCCTCTGTATCACTCTATCCTCTCTCCTGTCTCTGTAACTCTCTATCAATCTACCTTCTCTCTACACTCTTCTCACTGTCCTCTCTGTAACTCTCTCTCTCTATGTATATGATCTGTATCTCACTCTACCTGTATATCCTCTGCAACTCTCCATCCTCTCTCCATCCTTCTCTGTTCTCTGTGATCACCCTCTGTATCTCTCTATCCTCTCTTTCTGTGTATCTTATCTCCTTATGCATCTATTTCCCTCTCTCTGTCTTCTCTTTCTGTATCTCAGTCCTTTCTTTCTCTGTCTCTCGGAGCGAGAGAGGTGCACATGCTGAGTGACTGTGTTAAACACTATGAACATG
>BRDA01072570.1:0-12023 GCA_036984385.1 Crenuchus spilurus | reverse complement strand
AGTTTCAGATTTCAAAGAGCTTTAAAACGTAAATCTTCTTCAAATCTAATTTCTTCTTTTAATTAAGGCAAAAATCTTGCAAACCGCCAACTCTAAAGTTTTACCAAAGACTGTATTATTTGTGCACACCTGGCAACCCTGCACTAATATGATGCTTTTTGTTGTTGGTGATGAAGGCGACGTGTACACACGTATTAATGTGCGCATGCGAGCCATTTCAGGGACATAATGGTTCACATTACAGACAGATATAGCTCACATTTGTGAATGTGAACCGTCAACACAGTTAAATCTGATCTGAGCAAACAATTAATCACAGATAAGAGTAGCTCCCCCTAAGTGTTCCAACAGCCAGTCAGAGGACTTTTTTAGGGATTGACCAAAATCAACTAAGATTTGTATCAGCAAATTCCACTTGTAAGCAGAAAATATATTCTTTTTATTCTGATACCAGACTCACATAGCACTTAATTAAATGTTATAAAAAGTAAAAAAAAAATCTGATGAAAAATGTTAAGTGACAGTGCGTCCCATTAAAAGGTAAATGTTCAACTAGTAGAAATATGCTAGTGTTGTTCATTTACCCCAGAATATAAAGATATAAAAATCTGAACTGGCCATGAAAATTCAGTTTGCTGTCATGTAAATGTCAACATGACTAAGAAGGCCAAACGCAACAAGCTTATTGATGAGTTGGCAGTGATTTGGCAGAATGAAGTTTTCCACTGGACTAAACTGCCCGAGAGAACACAGCACGTCACAAAGTTAATTCTGTTTGTTTCAATATTTCCCCCATTTCTTTTTTCCAGTAAAGTATTTTGGAATTTTTGATGGACAGCTTCTTATTTTTTTCTCTTATTGTTATTAGTCTTGAAAATAATCTAAGCATTAAAACGATTAACAGACTACCGGTACTTGTTATTAAAACAACTATAGACACAAGACTGAATCATAAGCAAAATGAGGCAAGGAAGATTCTCTTTATGCATTTACATGTGTGTGCATTTGTTATAGCAGAAGACACACATGCATTTTCTGAGCATGCTTCAATTATTTAAAAACATTAAAAACGATACACGTCATTAATTAAATGGCATGAGAACTGTGGCCTGTTTAAGACTGCCTGAACCACTGACTTAAGTGAAACAGCCTAAAGCATAAAACTACAATGTGTACCCGCGGCATGACTGTTACACATTTCACTAAGCTAGGCAATCTGGCCAGAGGCTTACAACTGTTTGCATGAAGCATGTTAACCTGCTTGCACAGCGGCAGTGGGACCTCATAATACAGTAAAGCAACTTCCCTGCTTTATCTTCTCCAGGGTAACACTTTCTGAGCAACAGTAACAAGCAATAAGCCCATGAAAGGTCTTAAATGGTGTGTTCCAATATCAATATAAGGAACACAGCACATGAGGTCATTACACTGAAAGCCCATGTTTTACACAAAATATAAGTGAATTTGTCCTTCAACCGAGTTACATTTGAACAATTTTTAAAAATGTCTATTTTCAATGACTGTCACCACACCCCAAAAATTCCTACAGTCAAAGTTATATTTTATTCAGGTCCACTTACAACATTTGTTTGGGTTTTGGTACTAAAAACATCGTCACTGTGCCTAGACTGATAAATAATAAATAAATTATAATAAATGATCTGATTGGTTGAGGCTTGTACAAAGAGCAGTCCAAGTGGAAATACTAACATGGGATTAGAGCTCTCGGGATACTGTGAAGGCACGAGTGACGCACTTCCGGCTTTCAGCACACTCAGATTATTTACATGCTGCTGTACAGCAGAAATTTTACAAGTTTTTCCTTAGAAGCCTATCTAAAGGTTTATTGTTTATCTTTTCTACTTACATATCTTAGTTCATTGTACTTAGTGCCATTATTATTCTATTAACCTATACACTTTTCTGTTTCCCTATCTTATGGTGACCGCGGAGGAGCGAGCACTCTCCAGGCTCAGCATGGAGCTCGAGCAGCTGGGTTGCCAGATCCAGTGGCTCTTGAGCTCCAGTGCGAGAAGACGAGGCTCAAGGCTGCCTGCGACGCCTCCTGCGCGGACGCCTCCAACTCGGCTCCCTCATCGCGGCGGCTCACCGGGACGGCCAGCTTTACTCCTGTGTTGGGTTGGAAGCACCAGAGAGGGCGCAGGAAGAAGAGGACGTACCTCCTTAAACCACAGCCAGTCTTCACCTCAGCCAACCATTTTGAGAAGCTCGGCTCCCCACCCTCACCAGCAACAGCACCAAAAGATAAACAGGGCAATGTTCTTATTATTGGTAGCTCTATAGTTAGGCACTTAAAAGTCTCTAGCGGGAAAAATAACGCTCAACCACCATGGATACCATAGAAACACCATAGCAACCACCTCGGATACCATAGCAACCACCTGGATACCATAGCAACATCTCAGCAACCACCATGGATACCATAGCAACACCATAGCAACCACCTAGCAACCACAGCATCACTTTAAAACCATCTGTGATACCTTTGCACGTGAACCATGTTAGCTGCACAACATCTGCATTTCCTTCAGGAAATGCACTTTTCTAGTTTTATATAGAGATATAACTTATTTTTAGTTTAGACATTATAAAATTACTCCGCAAAGGCCATGGATTTGTGTACTTTTATTACATTTTTCATTAATTGTGTGAATAAGAATGCATTTACTGATGAATTGCCATTATTTATATTCATTTTTAAGTTTGAAAATTGATCACCACTTTTTTTTTTAAATATAATGCATTCCAAATGTTCATGCCCAATATTCTGTACAATATTAACAGAATCGCCAACAGCTCTGTTCATTTCTCTAGATAAAACCAACATCTATTTATTTAAAAGTACAGCGTGTCAAAACTTCTACCCAGTTCTGTACACATATTTTGATGCACTTGATTGTTATGACTATCATACACTATCTTATTATTAAATGGCGAAAAACAAGTTATTTTTTAATTTAACTTGTAAAGTATCTAGAAATTACTTTTAAAAACAACATACTGACCATAAAATAAATAAAAATTCTGAGCAAGTGTCTGCATACTGCATACGGGTTTCATAATAGTTACTATGTATAGTAAGTGTGAAACATTTACACTCACTGCACGAAATAAACTAACCAGTATGTAATTACTATACACTGTGAAATGTATACAAAAACTGAAGAGAAATGGGTAATTTTAGATGGCTTAGGCAGCCAGAAATTTGTGGGATTACAGCTGTTCCATACCAATACTTCTATTTAGTTTGCTGCTTTATAGATCAGATAAAATTACCAATGTTCAATCTACAAGGCCATAATGGCTGATCATTTAATCCCATTCCTTAATCTCAGATAGTTCCCTGTTTTGTGAAGATAACTTAATTAACGTGTTACCAAGATAATAAGATTGATACCTCTAGCTAGTACTAACAGTTAATAACTTAATAAAACTACGAAGGTTGGGGGACACAGATACACTGAAAAAACAAAACATTCTTGGAAGAGCTTTGGAAGGTCTCTCATATTCAACCAAATCATACTGTATGACAATATTATATTGCTAAACTGCAGATTAAATGATCAAATCTAGTACATTTTTTTTTTAAATTCAAAATCTTACATAAAGCCCACAGTATGTAAAACTGTAAATTAGACATTTAAAATCAATGTATTATTAACTACAATCTTAATTTCTAAAGATGAATGAATATAATTTATGAGGCAAACATGTTCCTTAGGACTGAACTAAAGCCCCATCCAAGCTGGATTTATTTTATTAGGGGTGGCCAAGGGATATGACTGGCCAATATGTACAGAATTAAGTATCTGTTTTATTTCCCCAAAATAACCCACAAAAACACCTGAATAAAATGCCACATCCCAGATGTTCACATAAGTGTAAAGGTGTCTGACCACACAAACACACAAGTTGTCTGAATACATGAAATTTAAACAACTTCCTTTCATCAGAGCCACAGAAAAATGTTGAAACAGAAAGAGCATCTGAGCCAAAGCAACTGAGAACATGTGCAAACACAAAAAGATTGAGTCTTTTGATTCCAGCAATTTCACTCTGGCACAAATTTCAAAAGAATGTGATTGGCCAAGTAGCAGACACTGTTGGAACTAATTAGAAATAGAATGTGAGCAAAAGCCTGAAAATTTTGTCTGAATTGAAGGTCAAATTCACAGCAGCTTCATAACCAGACTGAATATGACATTCCTACATTTCAACTAGCCTCTCAAATGTTCAAAAACAGACGACTCACTGCTGCTATAAATACCGGCCATCTGGCATCACAATAACTTCAGAAATCAGGAGATGATAATGACACAAAAGAAAAGATGGGATTGCCATTTTCCTTCAGGGTTTCAGGACAACAAAATCCCTGATTTTCCCCCAGAGTTTTCCCTGATGATTTTTCAAAATTCCAGGATAACTATTTCAACCTATTTTAACACATCTCCAACCCAATTATTGCTGCAGTGAAGAGTAGTGCCAATAAATGTGATGAAACTATGAGACACTTAGGGCATTTTCACACCGGTAGTTAATTTCTCTGGTCCGAATCAGACCGAGTTTGTTTAACTTGGAGCGTTTCCCCCGCTATTTGGTTTGTTTTCACACAGGCACAAACCTAAATGCACCCCTACAAACCACGTGAAGACGTTGTCTCCTCTGATTGGTCAGAGCTGTCTGGCGCGGGAGCTGGAAAGTAAACAACACTAAAACAGCAGCAGTAAGAGCTAAAACTGTCACTGTCCTGTTGCTGTTTCTGCGCGCCGTTCATCTACTGCCTCGCGTCACGGCTCCATTCCGCTGTTTAACTGTATTGAGAGCCCTAATGTGACACAGCGCCGCCACAGCCTATGCGGTTAGTTAGTGACGCGCAACGGCAGCAACAACAGTACAGTTTTAGAGCTAACCAGCTCTCCATTTAGCTCAAACTTGTGGAGGTACACCATAGTCGGTCAGATCGAGGTCAGATCACGTTCTCAGCGCAAGCGAACTGCACCAGAGTTTGTTTGGGACCGGACCGAGACCACCTCCTCTCGCTGGTCTCCATATGGTTCGTTTGATCCGCACCCGAGTTAGATTACTGTTTTCACACCGGACGAAACAAACCGCACCAAGGGGGCAAACGAACCAGAGTTTGTTTTAACCGGACCAAATAGTGTCGGTGTTAAAGTGCCCTTATAAAACTTATTACTGGTACATTAGTACTGTAACATAGGCATGTACATGTAATGGCCTCCTTTCACCCCTTACAGCCAGCCTTTCCTCACCTTTTAATGCAAATGGCTGTGTTAACAGTACAGTGTGCCCAAGTCCAATTTACAGCAAGACAACATAAGATCTTCATTGGTGGATTGGATTGAGTAAAGATAATAGAAAAAAGAACATCTAGACTAGGGATGAGCGAGTACACCACTATTTGTATCTGTTCAACCACCTAAATGATCTGTATCCGTATCTGTACTTGGAATGGGTGTGACCTAAACCGGAATTAGGTGTGGTTTAACCAGAAGTGGGTGGGGCTTAAATCGGTACATTATTTTAAGGCTGAAATTCATATAGATTTATCAGAAGTCGCTATATGTATACACCGCGTACCTTACAAAACCAGTTGACCAAGTAACTTTAAATATCATACAAACCGAAATAGAGGCGAGCTGAAGAAAACCTGAGGAGTACTGAAGAGAGCAGTGAGCTAGAGTGAAGTCAAGCACAGTGAGGTCAGTCAGTCACAGATTTTCCTTCAGCAGGAGCACGGACATTGATTAGTTTTACTCGTTCAATGAGCGCACTCATTAAAAATACTTTATCCGTAAGGGATACTCGTCTGAAACGAGTATCTGGCTCAACCCTAATCTAGACTGCAGAAATCTCACAGTCCCAACTTCTAAATGACCTAATTGTTTACTGAACACTAAAGCTCTTTTGATTGCTGGAGACTGGGCCTGGATACACTGTAGCTATGAACTGGTTTTAAATCAAAAATATTAATGTAGCTGTTGCCACAGTCTACAATTCTCATGATTCTAGTTATAGACCTCCAGCTTAACTAGCATTTAATAGTACAGGTTTGCATGGTTCCAGTACTCTTCCAGCAAATGTGTTTGAAAAAGGTGAAGGTATAGTACATGTACATTCATAGATAACTAATAGACCAAAAGACTTTACTGGTAATCATGTATACAACTGTCCGAACATTTTAACAAAAATAGCAGCCATGCATCACGTTTTAATATGCTTGCATGTTTAGTGTTTAGAGTTAAGAGGTTGTAAGTCAGCTACCACCAGTCAGCTACCAGTCAGCCTACAGAATGACAGAGATGGATAATAGGGAACTTTATATTAAAAAGCCACCATAGCCAATCATCCAGTAAAGAATGTGTGGACGTGCAACAACAGACTGACGACATTCTCTCTTGGGCTTTTCAAATTCCCTGACTTTTCTGTTATTTGAGGCATTTTTCTCAAATTCCCTGACTTTTCCCTGAAAGGAAAAAGTGACACTCAATTTCCAGGTTTTCCTTGATTTCCAGGTAGAGTGTGAAGAGATGTGAGAGTTCCAGGTAGACTGTCCTTAAACGTCTCTTCAGTAAAGTCATAGAAATAAGTGAAATGGATGAAATAATTTTATTTTTGAGCTTTATGACCCCATCTCTGTATTCTCCTTTGCATTTCCCTGCAGGCTCTGGGCTGCCCTGTTTTGTATCCAGATGACCTATTCAGTCTGCACTGCTTCAGTCAGCAAGTGCCACGCAAAACTCTGCTTCTGCTGATATTTAATGGCAAGTCTGTACTTCTGCAGATCTAAAAAGAGCAGAAATGTCAAGTCCTGCATGTTCTATCAACCACATCTCATTCAGAAAATCAGCAAAATGGATTGGAAAATACAACAATATATTATGAAGTGAAAGTGACCTCTGCATTTAATTAATCCATGCAGTGAACATATATACTAAAGGGCAGTGAGCACTCTTGCCCAGATGTGTTCTGAGGATTAAACCGGTGAGCTCTTGGTCATAAGGCCAGCTCCCTTAGCTTGAGCCAACGGCTGCCCCCTAAGCCTGTTCACCTTTGCAGTTAGTATATTTGAAGCAGCATTAAACAATCCTTCACTCTCCACACCCATGACTGGCAAAGCTTTGAGAAACTGTAAAAGCTTTATTTATGGCTCATTTGTCTTCAGGTGACTTGGTCCAGGCACTTCTTCATCAGAAGATCTTGCTTTGTTTGAGTGCTCAACGTATCCTTGAGTTGCATCCATGCTTGTGTTTTGAATTGACTTGTGAAATAATGGTCTATGTATCTGCCATTTAAACATAACACATTTTAAGATCAATGTAAAATATGGGAAATAAAATAATTCATAAATGCTTTCTATGTAAACTCAGACAGGAAAGGGCTGATTTTGGTTTAAATAACTATTTTACTTAAACAGCTATTTTGTCCTTCTCACAACGGGTCAAAGAGTGTAACCATACTGTAAAGCAGGGGTCACCAACATGGCACCAGGTTGCCTGCAAGGACCACGAGTCGCCCCCCGGGCCTGTGTTCTATAAATAGTTCACTATAGCTGTGGAGTGAAATTTGTGTGTAAATTATTTAAAATGAAAATAAATCAAATAATAAATTGAAACAAACAGCAACACAAGAGAAAATTCTGTAAATATAAGAAGCACATGTCAAATGGAAAAAATGTTAAGTAAAAAAAAAAAGGGGAAAAATGACGCAGCAGCACTGTGGTGATCAGCGGCCAGAGAAGAGAAATCTCCTGTGTTTACACTCACCATACGGCGAGAGCACGCTGTCCAAAAGTCCCTCCACAGCGTTCAGACTAACTAACATACTGTACAGAAGTCATATATCTGAGTCCGGAGAGGCAGCCAGTAAGACTCATTAAAGTGATAAAGGCTGTTCCTCTGAAGATGTTAGCGCTGCAGATAAGCTAACAGTGGCTGTATTTTAAACATTTTAAAACTTGTACTTTAAACATTCACTAAAGTGAGGTGGATTATAAGCATATTTACTTGTTTTAGCAAATGTGTTCATAAAGTGTTAGAATGCAGTAAAATGTTAAGAGCAGTTACATTAAGCACTTTAACTGTATCAATATTTTCTGTAACATTTATGTATTATGTTTTTCTTTGTAATTATTTTAAGGTTTTTCACTTTGAAACTTACCGGTGAGCTACATCAAATTTTTGTTCTTATTCTTTTTTAATTCATACTGGCATTGGTGCGAATTTGAAAATGACAATATAAAATTAAACTTTAAAAAATGTTTCATATTAGATTACAGCTAGCTGGTCTCCATGGCAACCATTACCATGGAGACCAGCTAGCAGGTGTAATGAAGGAGAGGAGATGATTTACGCCCAAAAAAATGGCAGAAAAAAACAATTTTCACAGGGTGTCTTATTGGCAGGTCGACTTTGCATTGGCAAAGCGGCACAATGTTGAGAGACATTTCAGAACGTGTCTTGCAAGCTACCATGCTAACTACCCACCGGGTAGCACACTACAAGCAGAAGTAATTGCAGGTTTGTTGCAAAAAGGAGTTATTTTTTCAGTCGTGTTATTTCAGAAGTGTGCATCATACTGGTAGCCCTTGCTAATCGGTACCCAAGAAGTAGCTCTCAGTTTCAAAAAGGTTGGTGACTCCTGCTGTAAAGGGTCTCGATGGTACTGAAGCTCTGTTCAGCTGCCTCCAGAAGGGTAGCTTTTATCCATGATCATTGTGAGAACTTTTCTGAAGAAAATCAGTCAAAGTTATTATTATAGAAGTTTTCAATTAGGTCCTACTGATTGGCAATGGGGTTGGCCGGCAAATCATATTCGACTCTGTAAGCACCTAACGTTTTTATTCCAATAGACTTTGTAATGTAATATGTGATGATCCATATTGCCAGAACATTGTGCCTAAGCCTCTGACAGGCTGACTCAGCTGCATTTGCATACTCTGAAGGTGTAAATAATCTAGAGGGGGATGAGTCATGTGACTAACAACCTTTCAGTTGGCAGAAAACCACTGAATGCTGCATTAACACCCTTACATTCACAATCAGAATGTCAAACTGCATGCAAAGTAATTCAGCATCTTCACCTCAAGATCGTGTATTTTACTTTTTAGAACTGTTCAGACCTGAAACATGTCTAAGAATGGCACTCAAAGTTGGGATCAATGTGTCTGAGCTCTTAAACTCAACATGGACATTAGAACTATATATATGTTACTTGCAATGCTTAGTGAGGTAATGTTAGTTTTCAGAAGTTGGTCTATATATGTAGAAACCACTTGCTTGGGAAGAGCAACATCTAAAAACATTTGCTACTAGGAATGAACAGGGCAGATTCAGGTAGGATATTAAGTAGCATAATCCCACACCTTCTACAGCCAAAAGGGGCTGATTATCCTACAGTACAGATTCAATCATTTTTGATGTATTTGGACTGCTGTACTGTTGGGATCGGTCAAACATCTGCAGTGTTTTCTAGATTATTTTTCTTACACTAGCTGTCTGTGGTAACTCTGCTGTTTGCTGATACTTACTGTATGAATGTTACACTTATGTAGCGCCTTTCTCAAAACCAAGGACGCTTTACAAACAACACACTCCATTTAAACACACTCAACCACACACACACCGGCGAGAAGCGGCAGCCAGTTGCGCACAGCATACTATCAACTGGAAGCGACTGACCACCTGGAGGACTGCACTGAGCACTAGGGGGATCACCCAGGATAGAGTGCCAACCATATCTGGGCAAACATACATACACACAGTCGCACGCGCGAGTTGAGTTTAGTTTGTCCTCCAGTGTGTGTGGGTTGCACAAGCAGTCTCTTTCAGAAAGACACAGACACACACAGAGAGAGAGAGAGAGGGTCTCTCTGCACTAATAATTATTCATTAGGCCATAATTTTAAATATTAGATTTGATTGGCCATGTCGATGGTGACCCAGAAGCACTTGCGGGTTATACACAGTATTAAAACAGTTATAAATTGTTCATATCGGTTATTTTATGCAGTTGTTTTGTGCTGTCTTAGTGTTTTATTAATGTAGTCATCATCCTGTGTTGGTAGATGTGATTAATTTGTTTATGTGAGTAACTTACTGTCTGTGAGCTGTGCAGTAGTATTTATCTCATCAGCAGCTTAGGGTGTGTTATATATGTATCTAGTTTCATGCAAAATGCTCGTTATTAAGGAAAGAAAAGACTGTTCTGTATGATGCTGGATCTGCTCAGTCATTTTTTTCTCTATCAGCACATTATTTAAGTGAGCTTTAAGCTCTGTATAGTTAATCAGATTGATGTGAGGTTCAGTGTCAGTACTAGGGTGGAGCTACGGAGCGAGCAGTAACTCCGGGTCTTTTCTCAATATATTCGGATCTTGCATCCAACCCAGAACCAATCCAGCAACATCCGCCCCTCCGCACGCGCGCCTTTGTGTGTGTGTGTGAGAGAGTGAGAGAGTGAGAGAGTGAGTGAGTGAGAGAGAGACAGAGAGACAGAGAGAGAGAGAGACAGAGAGAGAGACAGAGAGAGAGAAAGCACGCGTGTGTGTGTGTGGGCAGGGAGACTGAACGTCTGTTCACGTGACGCTCCGCCAGTGTTTTGACTTCCTTACTAACCGATTAGCTGTATGATTCTCAATTTTCTAGACTATTTATTAATTTGCGGGATTTTTCAACATTTACGTCTCATCCCGCTCCCGCGACGACTGACTGACTGACCGACCGCTCCCGCAAGAGACGATTAATTGTTGTCCCCGGCCGCAAGATATTGTAACGGGTCCCGCGGGAGTCCCACGGTAATGCAGGCCTCTAGTATCCAATTCACCTGAACTTCATGTTTTTGGACTGCGAGAGGAAACCAGAGTCCCTGGAAGAAACCCACGCAGACACGGGGAGGACATGGAAACTCCACGCAGATGGTGACTCGAACCCTCAGTTCTGAGAGGCGAACGTGCTAACCAGATGCGTGATGGACTCTGAAGTGCTGTATCAGATTATTAGTGTTAAATGCTTTTGCTTTGCATCCCACACAAGACAAGTTACTTTTACAGATGTCATAAAACGTCTTGCATGAAAGTGATTCACATACGGTAAAAAACTGCCAGACAGGCAATGTTATCTATCCTCACTCTGCTGAATACAATATGGGGTTTCTTCAGCCGTGGGTAAGGCCCAGTGTTTTACTTCCGTAAAAGTTAAAGGATCTGTATTTCCATTTAGCCTTTCAACGAGGAACTGCAGGGACATGTGAAAAAAGGGGTTCATGCAGGGTTGCCTACACTAAACAATCACACCTTCAAAGTGAAATGTTAACAGTACACGTTAGCAGAAGCAAGTCTGAGGGACAGGGCCACAGGTGGTGTGGAAAATGCTGCAGGCAAAGTGGAGGCACTGGCTGCTCACCACTCCAGCAGCTGAACATCAGCACTGCGCAGGAGTACTCAGCTTGACGGGGTCAAAATAAGTTTACCTCCCGAGACATTATGCCACTGTGACACAAACAAGAATGAGCAAGTGTCCAAGAGAGTGAGCAAGCACACATGTGTGAGAGACAGAGAGTATAAAAACAGCCCTTTAAATTAGACTAATGAGAAATTAGAGGGATCAGCTGTGCATCAAGAAAAAAGAAAGGCTGGTTACATTATGCCAATGTCTATGGAGGGGTGCATGTCCATGTGAAGGTGTGTGGCACCTTTTACAAAACAGCTTTAGGCCATGAACGTGTCCAAGAGTAATGATGCAACAAACAAATTAGTTCATCATAAAAATGAATCAATTAAAGAACAAGTGTTTAGAACAGGTTAGCACCATCTGTCACATAATGTAGCTCTCAAAATCCAGAAAGCTGCCTGAATCTCAGCAGCTGCCTTCAGAGATGTTTTATATGCATGCACAGACATTACCCCTCTGGAGTCTGAGGGTATCAGAGACACTCTGATGTAGTCTGACATGGCTTTACTTTTTTCACATATTACACCCATCTAA
>BRDA01072565.1:57500-69239 GCA_036984385.1 Crenuchus spilurus | reverse complement strand
AGATACTCAGAAACTCAATTATCAGTGTTGTCATGCATTTGGGGAAAACAGTTATTGGCTTGTAATGTCAAGTGTGCACTGTTATCTCCTTTGTTTACATGAGGTGATTTTGTGCAATGGTAGATGTAGCCAAAGTAGTTAGATTTAACAGTGCTTACAGGACGTGCTACATGTTTACACATAACTGTAGTTACTCTATATTGAAGAACAGAGGTGGCAGAATGCACTGCAGAGGTAGACTATTTCCCTACTACATAGAATGACTGAGTGTGCCTGAATATGCATTATAGATAAAGAAGTATGCAAAAAGGACCCGGATTACCCACTGACTCAGGAGACATTTAGCAATATGCATCAGTAGCACACTGTACTGTCCCATGATTCAGCAGGTGCTGCACTCAGAAAAGAAATGAACTTAATTTAGTCATGGACAGTGGTTCCACACAAAACAATTGTGTTTGTTCAACCTAATAATCTCTTTTGAAGGCAAAAAACTTGTGTGATTAAAACACAACCCAATTTTGTCAATCCAACTAAAAGTAGTCATGTTCACCTAAGCCAATTCAAATACTTTACAGTAATTTATAAAAATAAGATTCTCAGTCCATCGCTGGGTCTCACACACACACAATTTAGAGAACCCAATCCACCTGACCTCCATGTTTTTGGACTGTGGGAGGAAACCCACGCAGACACAGGGAGAACATTGAAACTCTGCTCAGATGGGGACTCAAACCCAGGACCTCAGCGCTGAGAGGCGAACATGCTAACCACTAAGCCACCACTGGTCTCTGTCTGTGAGGAATTTGGGTGTTCTCCCTGTGTCCATGTGGGTTTCCATTGGGTTCTCTGGTTTCCTCCCACTTCTATTCTAAACATAATTACTCAGTCCAATGCAATAGATCAAAATGGATAGAAACATGACAGAAGCTGAGAAGAAACATGAAAGAAGAAACAAATTGCTTGTCAAACTTGCTTGTATTTCATTGAAAGAAACATTTATCTGCTGGAAGCAGATGCGGCACCACTGTGCTGCCCCAATGTAACTAAAGTAAGCTGGACTAACAGGTGGTGCTTAGTGGTTAGCACGTTTGCCTCTCAGCGTTGAGGTCTTGGGTCGAGTCCCCATCTGAGCAGTTTCCATGTTCTCCCCGTGTCTGCATGGGTTTCCTCCCACAGTCCAAAAACATGGAGGTGAGGTGAATTGGGTTCTCTAAATTGTGTGTGTGTGACCCAGCGATGGACTGAGAATCTTATTTTTATAAGTTGCTGTAAAGTATTTGTGTCAGGATCTGAGCCCCTGCCCTTGTGTTTTGTCTCCCTCTTGTGTTCTGATCATGTACTACATGCCCATATGTGGACTTCCTGTGTTGTCATGTCTCATTGAGTTCAGCTGTCTCTTGTTCTATGTTCCCAGTCTGTGCCTTTATATGCTCTGTCCTGTCCTTTGTTCCTCGTCGCTCATTTTGTATGCATTTACCATTTCCCTTGTCTCCTACTCTGTCTACAACGCTACCGTGTGCCTTGAACCTTGTCTTTTGTTATTTAGCCTAACCCTGTGTCTTAGTCCTTCCCAGATCCTTGTTAGTTCAGCCCTCGTGCTGCCTTTTGTTTTGTCCTGTCTGTCCTTAATAAATACCCTGTTTGTATTACATCTCCGCCTCGTGTTCGCCTCAACAGCCTGCCACCTTACAATTTGAATTGGCTTAGGTGAACATGACTACTTTGAGTTGGATTGACAAAATTGGGTTGTTTTTTAATCACAAGTTGTTTAAAATTGTGTAAAACACAATTGTTTTATGTGGAACCACTGTCCATGATTAAATTAAGTTCATTTAAAGCATTTCTTTTTTGAGTGTGTGGAGATATTGGGAAAGTGGAGAGTGTTTATAAGTGTAAGTAAGCTACAATAATAACCATAGTATGACTAAAATGTGAAGTTTGGTACATGGTAAGATGGCGGACATAGTGTGTCTGCGGTTGAGTGGATACTACACACTCATGTACTGAACAAGCTACTGTTTGACTGATCACTGTGCTTACTGATTCAAATGTAGTACCTATAGTCCAAGTATGCGATTTGAACCACACAAGATTCCCCACTTCCTCAATGTGTTGTTGTTAGTCCACTGGATGAGGTTTTTGATTGGCCAACATGGCTTTACAGTCAGGTTTATATTGATGCCTGCTGGTTGGACATGCTCTTCTGACTTGGTGTTATGTTTTCATATGTGTGTTTTCAAACATTTTTTAAAGTGATTTTGTGGATTTTATTTATTTTGACAAAGAAGGAAAACCATTTTTAGGTATAAATAGCTTTGTTAAGTATATTTGAGTTTATAAGCTACTAAAACTAAAACTAAGACAGTTGCAAAAAGTACAGTCATTTCAAAACAGCTTTAAATTCTACCTTAAAATGTATAGAGTAGTAGCTCTAAAGTCTACTTTAGACAATTACATGGTTGGTTGATTAGAGATAGTGGCGGTCCGAGCCCGTTTGGCGCTTCGGGTGAACAACCACTCCCCCCAGCAGTTTATTGACTAAAAGTTTGCAAAAAAACCCAACGACTCAAACACTCATTCCAGGGTAAACATTGGCCAGCTCTAAGCAATGCAATGGCCCAAAGGGCACTTCACAGAACCACTTGGGGGTAGGGCATGCCAAACATGACGTGATGCCGCCCTGGGTGCCTGCCCATATTGCCCATATCAGAATCTGCCACTGATTAGAAAGATGGAAAAACTTGTTTTAATAACTGCTAATTTGATAATAAATTTCAACAAACCCGTTTGAACATCACTACAATATTCAGAGGTAGGCATGTCAATGTTAGAGGTAAATAGACCCAAGGTGAATTTACAAAGACTAAGCAGCATTACGCTTTCTCTAAAATGGGTATTACTCTAAATCCTTTAATGACAGGATTCTGTGAACTTACAATCCAGTGATTATCTTGCACCAAAACGCTTGTCGTTTTCCTAAATAACAATGTGCTAAGCAGGAACCTGCTTGCTGTGGGTGAGTAAAACATATTTCAAGTTTACTCAGAAAATGATTTTTATACACTGAGGAAAATAAGTATTTGAACACCCTGCAAATTTGCAAGTTCTCCCACTTAGACATCATGGAGGGGTCTGAAATTTTCATCTTAGGTGCATGTCCACTGTGAGAGACATAATCTAAAAGAAAAAATCTGGAAATCACAATGTATGATTTTTTTTATCATTTATGTGTGTGTTACTGCTGCACCTACATCTGTGAAAATCAATGCTAATATTGCAATTACAGAGGTCAAACGTTTCCTGTAGTTTTCACCAGGTTTGCACACACTGTAGCAGGGACTGTGGCCCATTTCTCCACACATCTTCTCCAGATTAGTCAGGTTTCTGGACTGTTGCTGAGAAACACGGAGTTTGAGCTCCCTCCAAAGATTTTCTATATGGTTTAAGTCTGGAGACTGGCTAGGCAGTCATGTTTAGCTTCTTTGACAGTCATGTTTAGCTTCTTCCATTTTCTAATAATTGTTCTAACAGTTGATCTTTTTTTACCAAACTGCTTGGCAATTGCCCTGTAGCCCTTTTCAGCCTTGAGAAGGTTTACAATCTTGTCTCTGATGTCTTTGGACAGCTCTTTGGTCTTAGCCATGTTAGTAGTTGGGAGTCTTACTGATTGTGTGAGGTGGGCAGGTGTCTTTATGCAGCTATCAACCTCAAATAGGTGCTTCTAATTTAGAATATTAAGTGGAGTGGAGGTGGACTTTTTAGAGGTGGACTAACAGGTCTTTGAGGGCCAGAATGTTTGCTTATTGGCAGGTGTTCAAATACTTATTTGCAGCAGTAACTCACAAATAAATTATTTAAAAAATCATACATTGTGATTTACAGATTTTTTCTTTTAGATTATATCTCTCACAGTGGACATGCACCTAAGATGAAAATTTCAGACCCCTCCATGATTTCTAAGTGGGAGAACTTGCAAATTCGCAGGGTGTTCAAATACTTATTTTCCTCACTGTACATACACACACATCAACTGCTGCTTTTGCTCTTACATTGGTCTTGTAAATATGCTGTAAACATCACTAAATGGCAAATCACTAAGAGCTGTAGCACAACTAACTCAACACATATGCACTATTTGTCCAAATATTAGTGCACAGCCTTCAAATAAATGCAATAGGTTGCTTACACTGATGTACAAATGAACACACACAGCTTGTCTAGACCCTGTAGAGAAGTATTGTCAATAGAACAGAACTCTCTGGAGAAGATAAACATGAACCTGTTGGCCTAATGTCAGGCGTGGACTACAGGGATATAGCCCAGCATTGAGCAGTGGAGCAGTGGAACTGTGTTCTTTGGAATGATGCTGCTCCATCCAATACTTTTGGGTGATGATCCAACATCCTGACCTCACTAATGCTCTTGTCACTGAATACAATCAAATCCTCACAGCAATCTGTCAAGTATTAATTGGACAATATAGCAATTTACTCCAACAAAAGTAGGATAAACTACACAATGAATGAGCAGGTGTCCCAGCATTTTTGTCATATAGTGTTTGTTTATCTATATGGGACAACATGAACAATGCATGGGACAATGAAACCAAACATAAACATGACAACGTTTGTTGCTCATTCTGGCATTGTTTCTTGTTATTTCTCTCTTTGTCAATGTTTCTCATTGATAATGCTCAAAACAAACTAAAACATGTCACAGTAAAGCGACGCCATGCAGTGCTACCACCTGAAAATGGGTGCGACAACAAAACTTGTGTACAAAACAAAGGCTGCCAGCTGTACAACACCGGCACACTAAAATGGAGCGTAAACCTGTAAGAGTGATGTTAAATGTTAATTTATCCATTTAATTCATCTTTTGTATTTATTTCTCATTGTGTTATTCTATATAAAATGTATTTTTGTTCATATTTTGGAGTTTCTGTAACAGATTAATTGGATTTACATTCATTTTTATGGGAAATAGTGCTTCAGTTGTTTCGGTTATTATCAGGCACTTTAGAACAGATTAATGATGAAAACTGAGGTTCCACTGTAGACTTTACACCCTAACTTATGATCAAATTATAAATTATACCCTAACTTACATTCAGCTGGTGCATCTGGCTACAGGAGTTTTGTGAAACATGCCAATGGAACTCTCCCTGCTCTAATCACAGATGTGTTCTTTCATACCAACTGCCAGGTTGGACCAGTAAGAACCTTAATGAGAAGCTGTAGCATAGAAACACTATAGATTACATTATTGATTTGGCATTTGACACACTGGTAGAAGACATTTGGCTACATACAGATTGTCTTTTATAGAAAAAATAACCCATTTCAGTTATCATCATAGACTACTAGCTACTGTAGCATGCCTGAAGTTACTCTAAGATTTGCTGACAACCTTTCCCTTGACATATTTGCCATACATACTGACAGATAAAAACAGAAAGCTCAAGTTGCCTGAAGCTGCATCAGTAAAGTCAAGCTACTCAGTGACAGCAACTGAGAGTGAAAATGTTTAGATCCCCCCCAAAAAAACATGGTAAGCCACACAAGATCTATAAAAATCAGGGGAATGTATGCTTGTTGTAGCTGTGAATCAGGGTAAGAACACAACACAACTACAATATAACCTAAAGGCTTGCCAATATGCACTAATGTAAAAGAATAATATCAAGTAAATTGATCAAATGACATACTTTTATGTGCAATATCTGTATCTTTATACTGTACTTACGTACAATTTCAGTATACTGTACTTTGTGCAATACCCGGGACATCTGCAAGTTATTATTCTTTACTTGTAAATTAGTAGTTTTTGTAACAGATGTTTATTTATCTTTATTTTTAGAGCTCAGAGTTTTTTCTTAGTAATTATTTTGTATCTTGCACACCTTATCTACCTCTTCTTTCTCTTCCCTCTCTCTACTATTGTATATATTCTATATTCTGCTGTAGCAATGCAAATTTCCCCATGTGGGATAATAAAAGACTATGTTATCTTATCTTACATACACACACATTACACTTATATAGCACCTTTCTAGACACCCAAGGACGCTTTACAATCAACACACTTCATACACACTCCGGTGAGAAGCGGCAGCCAATCACGCACAGCGTACTCTCAACCGGAAGCGACCGTCCACCTGGAGGACTGCATCGAGCACTAGGGGATCACCCAGAACAGAGTGCCAACCATACCTGGGCATACATACATACATACACACCAGGGTAATTTTAGAGTATCCAATCCACCTGATCTCCATGTTTTTTGACTGTGGGAGGAAACCGGAGTCCCAGGAGGAAACCCACGCGAACACTGGGAGAACATGGAAACTCCACTCAGATGTGGACTCGAACCCAAGACCTCAGCGCTGAGAGGCAAACGTGCTAACCACTAAGCCACCGTGCCGCCCATCTTATCTTATCTTATCTTATCTTATCTGATCTTATCTTAATGTGAGCATAGTTGTGTGCTGCTGTTATCTCACTATAATTTGAATGGGGATTTCATCAATTTTGTTTGTAGGGGGACCGCTAATAGATCCATTGATTTGAACCTGCAGGTTGAAAATCTTTTGTAGATGCTCTGCTCACTCTGCTAGGTAGACTGTGCTCTGAAGGTTCCACTGAGAGATGTTGGAAAACCAAACCAGGAAGACCAGTATACTGGCCTAATGTTTCACTTGATATCAAACATCTCATGTAACATTCATCTATACGGGGCCAGAGCCAGCTCCAGTCCTCATCTAAAATACTAGTCCAGTAGGGGCAATAATGGTAAAGCAGGTGCACTAGTTGTTCCAACGTTGTGTACAGGGATGGTTATCCCCTCTTGTCAGGCTGATAAGGTGACAGCAAACCTTGAACAAATGTCATCTGCAGCACAGGAGCAAATATCAGTCTACGGAGTCAGGAGCAAGTGTGCACTAACAACAAGCCAGGGAGTGAACGCTGCTGCTGCATAGAGACACAGCAGATAGATGAAACAGGGAGATTCCAGCTCAGAGCACTCTCACATTCTCTTCACGTTATTAGAGGGAACACATTGCTCCAACAGCAGCCTCCACCACGCAGAACGGGGCGTGTTTTTATCCTAGCATGTGTGTTTGTCTGAATATAGAGAAAGACAGCAGAAGAAGCTTGTTGATAGCTCCGAGTCCACCACAAAATGAAACAAGCGAGAAGGAAGCCACCAAGGGATGAGGATTTCATGCCGCAAATGTTGATGAGTAAAACACACAAGGCTGGAACAGAAATACACACAACAGCAAAGAAAATATCACTATGGGGGTGAACACTCTAAATCAAGTTCGGTGATGAATGTAACCTGTGGATGAAGGGATGGAAGGAAGGAAGGAAACAAGCCCAAATCCAGATGGGCCACAGATGAAAAGGAAATAAGCATTCAACTTACGCTTGACATTCACAATGCAGCACACAAACAGAAATCAATGAACAATCAAACGCAATCAACAAGCAACACAATGAACACCACTGTGCTCTGCCGTAGAGTGGATTCTAACCACTCTGTGCAGACTCCCACTTATTTATCAAGTGGCTCAGGAAAAAATGGATAATAATCATGCAGCAATATGAAAACCATGCTTTTTCCTCTGTACAGGCTGTCATGAATACTGAAACACAGGTGACTTAAAACAATGTGATTTGGATCAAATTAGCAATAACAACAAAGGAGCTTCATAACAAAGGACACAGTAGCATGTCTGTTCCATGTACTGCACATGTACAATATTCAAAAGCTAAAACAGCTATGAGAACAAACTGTAACACCAATAGCTTTCATGAAGAGTGGAAAGGCAGAGGACATGGCAACGCAAAGCCGTTTCTATATAAATGAGCTATTTGCAGATTTGAAATTGACTGTCACCAAGGACACAGGCCAGGTGACCTTTTGACTGATCAAAGCTTTAGCTTCAGCTGCGTTGATTAATGAGCCCTTGAAAAGGACTCTTGGAATAAAGCCATTAGGTTCCTTCTCCATACAATGACTATGTCAGCACAGTCAATCTCATGTGCTCTGGCACCTTTTGGAAAGACGTATTTGTACGTGAGTTTCTTTGCTTAGTGTAGCTAATGTGTTTCCTCTGTACACTACTCACAAAAAGTTACGGATATTTGATTTTTGGTAGGGATGAGCGAGTACACCACTATATGTATCTGTTCAACCATTATCTGCATCCGTATATATGTACTCGGTGTGGGCGGGGCCTAAACAGGAATTGGGCGTGGCTTAACCGGAAGTACTTAACATTCTTTGCATTTTTTTCCACACAAAGTTAAACAGTATTGATTAAGGTGTGTGTGTGTGTGTGTGTGTGTGTGCCTGTCTGTGTGTGCATGAGTGACTGTGCAGCCAGAGCTGTGCTCCACTCTCACATACACAGAGACATGTCTGTTGTACGGAGGGGCGTGCGCTCTGTGTGACTGGCCAGTCACAGATTGTGAAGAAAGTCAGTTACCCAATGAGGATTTTCCTTCAGCACGAGCACGGATATTGACAAGTTTTCCTCGTATCATGATCATACTCGTCACAAATGCTTTATCCGTACCGGATACTCGCCTGAAACGAGTATCCAGCTCAACCCTAGTTTTTGGGTTAAATTTCAGAATGAACCTAAAATGCACTCTAACCTTTACAGGTGAACTAAACTCTCTAAACTTTTGAATGCACATGTCCAACTGTTAAATGTATTTGATCTATGAATTAACCATTACATTTCCTGGTTCAATTACAGTCCTTCTCATCATGCTGTTCACAACCTGACATCATGACACCAATACAACACCTAACAATTGATCAACAGTTATGTGTTTGCCATTGTGAGGCTTCAAACAGGATGTTCTCAGACAGAAGTGACAACTGAGCTTAGAGTGTCACCAGCAGGTTGTAACAGAGATACAGAGAGACTGGAAGAGTCGCAGAAAGGCAGAGAAGTGGACGTCCTTTGGCCACAACCCACACTGATGACTGATTCATTGTGAACAGTGCCCTATGGAACAAGATGATGAATGCCGAACAACTCCAGTCACATATAAGTGAGGTGAGAGGCACCCAAGTGTCACGTCATGCCATTCAAAACCATTTATATCAGTGTGGTCTGTGTGCTAGATGACCCTCAAGGGTACCTGACCACACAACCAGGCACAAGTGTCATTGTCTTGCATGGGCCATGGAGCCATTACACTGGACGAGGGACCAGTAGGCCTCAGTGGTGTTCACTGATGAAAGTCGATTCATGCTGAGCAGAAATTATGGCTGCCAACAATGTTGGAGACGTGAAGGAAAGTGCTATGCATCAGTCACTGTTGTCACCAGACAGGCTTTTGGTGGTGGTGGTGTTACTGTGTGGGCAAGTGTGACTAGTCAATACAGAACTGCCCTACACTTTGGTTTACCCACCACCGTTGTTGGCTTTTGTTTCAACAAACTGTTTGAGATGAGGAAATCACCACAGCATGCTTTTACTTAAATGCCTTTCTTTCATGATATAATATCACTGTTGTGTGAACTTTATACATTTTCCATAAATTTCACCCGAAAGCTAAATATCCCTAACTTTTGTGAGTAGTGTATGTATTGTAAAAATGTATTGTCCGAGCTGCTTCAGAATTTTATCAAATGTCATGATGCTGCAATTAGAAAAATGTGCAGAAATATTTTAATTTGAAATTATGGATACAGGAAGTAGAACACCAACATGATGACACCCACAGACGTTACATATCAACAGTACTGGTGTTAGGCATGTGGGTGCCCTAAGCACAAATGCTTTGTGTGCCCCTGTCCTGCCTCCCCCCACCACTAAAGTCTCTGGACAGTAGTCAAGAGCTTCTTCTACACAGATGTCATTTAGCAACCAACCCTTTTACTCTTTCTGACCTACATTATGTTCCAAACACTGAAAAGTGAACACAAACTCAATGCTTGTTGTATTTCAGCAGTGTAATTCACCACACTATACTTATTTCAAGCAGTTTTTTTATACTGTTTTATTTTACTGCTTTATACACTACAGGTTGTATGAACTACCTTTGGGGAACCAAAGTAGAACAAACTGTATCTTGCACTACTATGATGTCCAAATTATTATTATTAATGTATGGTGAATAATGGCACAGCCAAGCTAATATTAAAGTAATATAGCTTATTACATCGATTATTGTGATTATGCAGCCGCTGGGCAGCAGTGGCTGGGTGAAGGATGTAATATGGGCTTGCCACAGCTGCAGGTAAAAAAAAACAACAAAAAATACAATACTTTCACATAAAGGACCAACTATAAATAATTTCAGCATCATGTGACCATTATAGACCATTGCCAAAACAGTGTGTTTACATGTACTTAATAATCTGATTATAATTAAGCAGTTATCTGATTATCCAAGTGGTCATGTAAATAGCACATTCTAATTTCTTAGACTTGATTAAGTCCAATTAAATCTGATTAAGAACTGAAAAAGAGCCGTGTTTTAGCTCAGTAATCAGATTTCTCAGCACATGTAAACCCTTCCGCCAAATTGAATTGCTGTTCCCAGTCTATGCATGTTTGAAAACAGAGCACTGTTCCAGTAACATCAAGCAAAGTATAAATCAGCACCCATGAGATCGCAACAAAACACTTTTGGAACAATGCTGAACTTTACAAGGTTGAGGCAAATAAGAATTTGAATATTCTTCATCTTCTAGATGGTAGAAAACTGAACTGGAGATGTTCACAAATAAAATAGCTGTTTACAAAAAAGTAAGCACTCATTCAACAAAAGCGTGACTTTGCTGTGAGTGTTACAAACTTTTTGAGACCATAAAAAATTATAATTTCCAGTAAAGTGTGTCTTTGTTTAAAAAATCTGCAGAAGGAAGACTAAACATAGGCTATGCCCTGCACTGCTTCTACTGAGTGTATTGGCTAGTTGTGAAGCAGAAATGTAATTGCTGTCTGACGCATGTAGACCCAGAGTTTTGAATTGTCTCATAATTCTCAGATTTTCTGCAGTAATCAGTTGAATATGTAAATGTATTCACGATTACAAACAAAATGAAACAAAATTGTATGCCCAATAGCAAATATATAAGGATATATTTGCCAGTGCTGGCTACTACTTGTTTTAGATAATTTACAGACAGGATGCTCTCATTTTGTTCATGCTCAAGAAGGCTCAGTCATCTATCTACTAGATATCAATATATCATTGCTTTAGGAATAAAATCTCATGCCTTGAAAATTGTGCCTTTTCAGGAAAAATAAAAAAGTTAATTCAAGATGATTTTGAGTGCTGGTTATCTCCAACAGCCTGCCCAAAGTGAGAATTTTCAGCATATGTGTACTTCCAGAAGATGACTGATACACAGTATAGACTACACATCTTCTGCAGAATGGTATGAGGAATCCATAGCCTATACATGCAAATAATATATCATATGATCAAATTTGCAATATTTCTAATTACTGTTTTTGATAAACTGGTGATATTCCTGAATTTCCCGCAAGGGATTAATAAAGTACTTATCTATCTATATCACAACATTTGATTACATTGAAACTGACAAATACAAAATGTCTTAAAATAACTGGATTAATGGAGTAATGGAAGATTAGCCAATATAAACAACCATAGTGGTTTACTTAAGCATTAATACACCAGAGGGAGTGCTATAATCTGAGATATTGGTCACTGTAGTTATAATCATGGGGCCACAGGC